>VRLP01002560.1:0-85137 GCA_009660295.1 Lophius piscatorius | reverse complement strand
TATTATTATTATTATTATTATTATTCTCCCCTTTTTGTTAGTTGTTGCTCTAATTCTATTAAAGTAAAGGGTTGTCTGTCTCTCTGTCCTGTCATGCCCACAAGGTATGGTGCTTCGGGCTGACTTAGTCTTCATGAGGGGAAAAGCGGAAGAACTCTCACACAGTTGCGTGTTTGTTGTGAGGCTCCGCCTCCTGCCTTTCTGGAATAGCAGGTCAGATAGTCGTTGGGTAACAGTCCCAGACTTTCTCCACTTTTGCTGAGTTACTGCTGGACACAGATCAAACTGCAAGAATGTAAGTAATGGTGCTTATTTTTGACAAAATATCACTTTCACGTTTCCCTCTTGACGAGGTTTTTGCCTATTAGACAATTTTGACTGATTGAAAAAAAAGTTCATGGGCAAAGGATCAGAAGCTGGTAACAGTTTTTGCTGACTCTGAGCAGTGCGGTCTGTTTTTGATGAAATAACTTATTCACTTGATCCTTCTTCTCATTCTGGGCATTCATTTGTCCCATGTGTTCTGAATGTGTTCAAATCTAGCAGTGGGAGTAAATGTGAAATGTTGAGAGGAGTAATGAAATCTCCTCCCTCCTCCTGGTTATTTTTTCAGGCATAAAAGTGCAGATATGGAAGTACATCTGATGGACGATGAGGTGTTTAAGGCTTTCTCCACCTATGCTGCTATTGTTATTCTGAAGATGATGCTGCTGGGGCCCATGACTGGATACTTCCGCTTCACCAGAGGGGTGGGTCACAATATTAGTTATTTTTCACTCCTACATAGACCTCAGATATCCCCAGTAGTATCCAAATGTAACCCTAGGATTATACATACCCCCATGTGAGGATTAGATAATAAAAGCTTAGATAATAAAAGACAACGAGCAGAGAGGAAAAACTTAAAAATTGCAGCATTCCTTATGTTCAACTTTGCATGTTCTCTTCTTGTATTTGCATTTATACATTGAGAGTTTGAGTTGATGCATGTGTCATTTCTCTGATTTAGGCGTTTTCAAATGAGGAAGATGTTCATGGAAAGACTGCAGACGAGAAGAAAAAGTACCTGAGAGTTCATCCGGATGTAGAGCGAGTTCGGAGGTGAGGTTTATATACCATGACATGCAAACTCTTCACTCAGTTACGCTTCAAATAATGACGGGTACACTTACATTTTATTTGAGTAGAAGAGGAGAAATAGTGTGTGGGACTGAAGCCCAGCTCAGACCAAAGGTTAATGATAACAGCAACTTGTCATTAAAATGGAGCAATGATCATGTCACCAGGTTTTGTTTAAAAAGGACAAACATTTTCCTCTACCTCTCTCTCTCTCTCTCTCTCTCTCAGTTCTGTGACCAACACCCGCTCTGCACATACGTTGGGGTTTAGGCAATGAAACTAAAGCAGAGACAAAAATGCTACCAGACGTGACACCGATCAATCACTATGTTAAACCTTGTCTTAGGACACGATCTAAAGAACCTGAAATACTGTCATTCAGAATAAGTTGATGCTACACTGATAGCACAGTGTTTGCGCAGACGGACTGGTATTCAGAACGTTGCACCTTTAAGGTGCAAGTTTCAACTTAGGTCTGAACTTTTAAATAAAAATCCCCTTCTTGTTTTTTGATTTAGTTACAATTCATATGAAAAAATTACTTTAGAGTCTGACAAAACTGAAACATTCTTTGGATCCGGGTTGGTATACTCACTGGATTCTTACTAATAATAGCATTTATACGCCCATCTACCATAACATAAACCCTCTTAATGGCCTTTCCAAGAAAAAAAAACTGTAGAAAAAATGATATCTCTGCATTATTAACAGATACTAGGAGCAACAGTTTACTTTAACTGTTTGATTACCTTTTCCAGGGGGTCATTTAAGGTCCTGTTTTTTGATATTGTTAATTGAAAACAGAATGAGTTTAGATGTTACTTGATTAAAAATGTTCTGACTGTTTATGATGCCTTTGGATAAAAACATTTTACTGGAAACAATTCCATGGAACACAGCTGATATAGAGTGAGACATAAAAATTGATTATGCTGATATATTTTCAATGTTATCTGTAATTTGTCTTTTTCCTATTCCCTTGCTTTGTTCAGAATTCTATAAAATAAGTAAATGAAACTAGACCTATGCTGTCGTCCCCGACAACAAGGGTATATCGCTGAAGTCCTCAATCCCCTGTGTTTGAATGAGCAATCCCCTAGATTGAACCCCTTAAATGTAAAGTTGTGTCTGAAACACAGTAGTTTTCATAAAGTATGCGCCCCTTGTGAGTAAAATATGAACTTTTAGAATAAAATATGATATACAAGATTGATCTCCTCGAGACCCTTCATGTGTTCCACATTTGGACAAAATGGGACCAACGGTTGATAAATTATGGGCTGAATACTTTTGAAGCTAAATCTCCCCCTAATGTTAGACATATAACACTGACATTTCCCAAAATAAATCCAGTTCTTCCTCAAACTAAGGTCAATGAGCATATAAAATTGGACAATAATCCATGACATTGTTTTTAATTTAATTCCGGAAAACAGTATATCTTTTTTTAAAAAGCTCCCGCTATTGAGACAAACATGATGTATACAGGATAGATCTACGTTTATATCATGTTGTACCTAATGTTTTTTCTCCAAACCATAGACAACAAATTTAAACCCATTACTTCAGTAGTGAGTCATGTTGTATGTTTTTAATCTTCAGGTCTCATCAGAACGACCTGGAGAACATTATTCCCTTTGTTGTGATTGGCCTACTCTACTCTCTGACTGGACCTGAGTTTTCGACCGCTCTGCTTCACTTCCGCGTCTTTGCCGGCAGTCGGATCTTCCATACCCTGTCCTACATCTTCGTTTTTCCTCAGCCCTGCAGGGCTCTGTCCTGGATGGTAGGCATGGTGGCCACCTTCTCTATGGCCTACAAGGTGCTCACTACAGTTCTAGTCCTCTAGAGACCCAAGATCTTGAATTTTCAACACAATCTCTCATTCCTGTCTGAATCAGTGTTTTACCTTCACTTTTCCTGCAACCTTCTATGAATTTGACTATTAAATGTTCTTTGCATTTATTTTTGCATTCCCTTTGACTTGCTGGAATAATTATGATGGACATATTTTAATAAACTTTTTTGACAACTTCAGTCTGAGTCCTGTTTTCAAAGACATACAGCACATGCTAAAACTCAAATACAACTGTGAATCACTCATCAGAAAACTTTTCTGACATACAATAACTTCCATTACAGATTTGAAATATGGCTCTGGGAAAAACATTTTTATAAATGTTTTATGAATAAAATCCTTTAAAACATTCTATTATCCATCTAAGAAATGTTGCCAGTGTCTAACCTTTTTTTAAATTTTTTTTTAACTCCGACAGATGCTAACACACTCTCTCATGCTTCTTTTACTGGTCAAAACCTTTTTTGACTATTTTCTCATAAGTCAATCAAAAAATTCAGAACACGAGGTGCCGTGAGAGCTCGGCAGCAGATACTGCCATAATTCTTTTGGTGGCTCTGTTTGTCTGTTTTCTTCTCCTTCCCTCTCTCTCGCTGTCCTATCTAATTATAAAGGGTAGAAAAACCAGTAAACTAAAAAAAGGGAATCAGAAATCTGTAGATAGACTCAAGCTAAATAAGGAAATGGATGATCTAACAGCATTACTTAAGACTAAAAGGAATTTAGCAAAAAAAAACTGTTAACTAACCGATCCAAAGTAAATACTTACACGGTGTCCGTGTCATTTTCCCTATAGTATTATTCTTGACATGAAAAGTGTTTTGGGCTCGTCAGTTGAGTTAGTCTTTATGGGAGTAAAAACAGAAGAAATGCTCAAACACAAATGCATTTATGTTTGCATTCCCTTTGGCTTGCCGGAATAATTGTAATATAGTTTATACATAGTTTTAATAAACTTTTTGACAACTCAGCACAAACAAGAGAGAAATTATGCCACCTGGAAGAGCCCAACTCCCATCCTGTCTCCCATCCTGTCTCCCATCCTGTCTCTCTCCATAACCCCGAGCCTCAGCCCCCTGCTGGTCCGGCCCCTAGAGAAGGGACTAAATATTCCTAAAAATGTTTAATGACTAAAATCCATATAAATGAGAATAAACTTTAAAAAGAATTATAACATTGATCGAGAAAGAGAAAAGAAAAGAGAAGAAGGGGAACCGCCTTCAACGGGAGGCTTTATCCCATTTTCACTCCAGGGCTCTTTCTGGAAAGAACCCTCAGACAACTGTTGTTGTGAATTGGTGCTATATAAATAAAGATTGATTGATTGATATTTCCCCTCTTCCTGGCTCCATCCAACGTTACTCACCCATCACCTACTTCACTTATCATGTACTGTGTGCTGAGGTATAGTTTCTTAAACTGGACTCATGGTTACAAAGTAGTAAATTCGGGGTTTCCAGTACTCACCATAATGCACAATTCTGTCTTGCAAGGAATATCCTGTCCTTTAGGCATTGGTCTTTTTGCCGTTATAAGAAGTGGCGGCCTGTAACTAAATGTATTTACTGAAGTACTGAACTGAAGTTGAAATTTGAAGCACTCAACATGATTATTTCAAATACATGTTACTTTGTACTTCGACTCTACTTCATCTTTGAGGGAAATATTTTTCCCAATACAGTTGACTGACAGCTGTAGTTACTTTTCAGATTTTCTTTTTTTTCCATACACTTCATGTATATCTCATATCTGCTATGTGTAAGTTCATAAAGTTGAAAACAGGTTGATCAAATACATATGAGTTGTAGAGACCCAAGGTGAAGTACTTTAGTACAGGTTTGGATTCTGGTCTTTCAATTGAAGAAGAGTTTAAGTTGATAGTTTTGGATACTAGATACTATTATATCTCCCACTGGCTATGAAGCAGTATAAAGTGAAAGTGGTTAAAATGAAATGTGATATGAGTGTGTAATACTGTTATCATCATCATTAGCTATATCAGTAACAGTTGGTGGTACATCAGGACTGGGCCCCACCCACAGATTACACCAGACATTCATAGCCAACCAACCTTTGGACTGCTTTTGGTCTCATAGTGACTTTGCAAAAAAAAAAAATTAGGCAAGCTGCTCTTTTTATCAGTCCTGAAGTCTGTCTTGTACTCAACTGTATTTGTTTTTTTGTCTGCAAAAAACTGAAAATGTGGCAACATAAAATTCAACTCTAACAAAATACAGAAGATGTGGTGCTTACGGCTTATGCAAAAAAAAAAAGAAGTGAATTTGGCACAAATTGCTGACAGCAATATGCTTTTGTACAGCCGAAACCCTGCTGGAAGGTTCTTCCACTGAAAGTCATTTTAATTATTTGCTTTCACAACCGAAAAATTTGACTTTTAAAATCTAAGCACCAAATTGCTGTTTGCTTTCCCTGCAGCCATCTACACAATGTGAGGCAGGAAGTGATGTGGAACTGTAGAAATGATATTCCATAAACCTTAGGCTTTTTTTTAAAAGTAGGTTGAATTCTGCAATCTGCTGATTTTATGAATCAGGAATTATAACAATGATACTACCAGCTATGATGCATTAGAAAATTTGTGTGGAAAGATTGTCAGTTCTCAGTGGAGGACACATTTACATTAGTGAAAATATAATAAACAGCCAAGTTTCTCAAATGGGAGTTTGCAAAATCCAAAATATACTTTAGGGTACATAGCCATAGTCATGCCTTATTGAAAAAAATATTTAAAGTTATATTTAAGTTGAATAATAAAAAATAGTAACACAAAATTTATTGTCAGTACTCTTATTTTAAAGCTGCACACAGCAAACATGATCTCATTCTCTAAGACTGGGATGTCTGAATGAAAAAATCCAAAGAAATTCGTGGCTGAACCACGGCAAACATAAATACTTGAATTCTTTTTGTATTCCAACACTGATCACATTATTTACAATACTGCAAAAAACAAACAATCATTGTACAACTTGTTGGGTTCTTATATATATATATATATTTTTTTTTTTTACTTCATTTCATTATTTGATTCTTATTCTCATTCTTCAACCTAACCGATCAAAGCTTAGGACCACCCACCTTCAGTCGGGATCAAAGATTTGGACCTGTTGTAGAGCACCACTCTCGTTAAGTGCTTGCTCATGTGGGAATCTGTTGGTCTCTGTAGAATAAATAGCAGCGTCTTCATCTTTTCTCTTTGGAAAGTGCCTTGAGATGACTTTTTGTTCCGATTTGGCGCTACACAAATGAATGGACTTGACATCGACTCGGAGCAACAGTTAACCTTACCAGGATAGGCTAACCTCCCGAATATCCTCCAACCGATCTAGTGGTGGCTGCAGATCAGGAGGTAGAGTGGTCATCCACTTAATGGAAGGTGAGTAGTTTGAACCCAAGCATGGGACTATGTATCAACGTGACCTCGAGGAAAGCCTTGGACTAAAATTTCCTTCCAGTTCCATTGATGTCTTTGATTCAATCAACTCACCCATTCAAACACCCACTGTTTGCATCTCACCCGTTAAGACTTGTAGTCATAGTGCTTTGAGTGGTCAGAAAGACTAGAGAGGTGCTACAGTGCATTTACCATTTTGTCTAAGAATCTGCCAGCCTCTCTACCCTCAGGATGAACTGACCATTACTGCTGGTAAAAACCAGAGATGGAATCTGTCATAAAGGTCAAGAACTCACTATTAGTACTTGCTCCGGAACTGGACCTGGCAGGAAGCTGTCAGAATGATGGCTCAGGGGTCAGGAGAAACATGCACAATAAATGATAAAAGCACCTAAGAGTCCCGGAACAACTCAGTCAAACAAAACCTTATCCCAGCATGAATGATCCAAAAAAACATCAGAGTGAACTCTAGAAGGAAAGATGTTGAATGTGGAAGCGCACTAGGAGACACAAGACTGGGCAATAGACATAAAAGATGCAGGAATCTCATATCAATTTTTTCAAGAGTAACAGAGACAGAGTCCTAAATATTGTACAATCAGAGTCGACACCAAGCTTGAAGGACGAGAGTGAAAACTGGACACAGGTGACTCAATTTGGAGTAGACAAGCCCAAATCAAGCAGAATTAAAAATTGGGAACATGGAGATAGTGGACCAGAAAGAAGGAAATTACCTGAACTCAAATTAGAGACTTAGGAGGTCTAATGAAACTTATTGGGCCTAAACTGGCAACAAAGACATGATATGTAATGTGATAACATCATAAATGACAGACTATGTTTGAGTTGTACATTCGATAAGTCAAATGACGTGATACAGCAGATTATAAACATGTATAGTGATGATTAATATGTTTTATTACATTTTTCTATTAATTACTCTCTAAAAAAATGAAGCAGGAAAAATAACCATATCTGTACTGTTGATGTCAAACTATAATGTGTAATAAGGTGCTGCTAACCAACCAACAATGTTCACAATTTGGCAGATCTGTCTATCAATGTGCATATTCATAATCTATGTATTCATAATTCATTATATATATATATATATATCCAAATGAAAAAGATCTCCTGTTCAGTAGTTGGGCTATACAGAACAAAGAAGACGTAAGGATGAATCTGTTTCCACTAGAGGGAGGCATTTATAAAGTCAACTGAGTTGGTCCTCATTAGGAGCCATTTGACTACCAGGTGCAGATCATAAAACTCCTTCATCTCAAACAATTAACTTCATTAGCTTTGCTGCAACCATCCCCCTGTGTACAACCCAACACAGCTTTTAGTTTATGCCCAGTCATACATTGCTGGTTTCATCAAACCTGATGTTAATGCTCGGAGCAGCAGGTTGACTATTATTCAATATGATAACAAAAATTTGCCATCATCAGATTTCCTGTTGTGTTCTGCCTTTTTTCAGAAGTGTCATCCTCTGATATGATGAATGCCTCATGGTGCACATGAAGGTGAAGGCTCCAACACAGTGAAACCCATGGGTGGGCACCATAAACAGTAGAGTGAAATTACCATGAGAGCTGCTCTGAGTGCATGTTGGATTGCATTGTGCCCTGTCCCCGTATAAGTAGAGGAGTTTTATGGGAGCTCATTTGTTTGGAACCCTTGGCCCTCCAGGGTCCCTCATTTTTCAGGTGAACCAGGCATTTCACAGCTTGGGGGGAGGTGGAGGAAGACCCCAACCACATTCTATGACTAACAACCCTAAACCAAACCAGTGAGTGTGTATGTGGGCTCCTCTCCTATGAGTTACACTATTCTCTGTATTCATTTATTTTTGCTGTAACAAAACGTTTAATCTTTATGAATATATTGCTTAATTTATACTATGTTTAACGTTTACTCGTTAGACTATGTGATAAAACAAGTACACATTAAACAGGGAAATGTAACATTCACAAAGCTACTGTCATACGTGACCAAAGGCACAGTTTCCGTTAATCCACACCCCTCATGTAGGTTGATCAGCTGTGTATGTTATATGGAGAAACACGACACAAGCCTGAAGTCTTAACTTACCCTATAGTTAGTACTGGTTTCTTCGATCCCTCATGTTGTAAGTGGGTGTGGAAGCTACAAATAGTCTTCGGGTGGACATGCTGGAGATGATCACAGCAGCTACATCTATTGTTAGGTGGCAACATTCACATAAATACCTTCTCATCTGCAGAGTGATGCTGTATGTAGCTGAGAGGTTGAACTGGAAATCCCAGCCTCTTTCTTCACATCACTTAGAAATAAACTGCTAATGTTGTGGAAAAAAGTAGTGATTGACAGCTCAGTGACCAGTTCTCACTCTCGTTAAAGCCGGTGTAGCTCGCCCAGCAATCAGTCCCTCTCTCTCTGTTGTTCCCTCGCAATGTGAAGATCAAATAAATTGGTGGATGTATCGGCCTACATAACCCTGAACAAAATAAACGTGTGTGCATTCATCTTCACAACGTTTGAGGTTGAGGTTTGTCCCGTGTTTGGGAGGACAGATATAAAAGGATATATCTGAAGTTAAATTTTGAACAATTTAAATACAGATTTCACCATTTCATTATGAACCAGATGTTGGTTGCTGTCTGATATCAGTCCCACTCTATTGGGAGCCATCAAAGGAAGTCAAACATCCAATTAGTCCAATCCAGCATCCATTGGATGGGCTTGAGAAACAATTCTGGTCAATGGAGACTGCGACTTACAGGACTTAAAGGAGCTGCTGCTGACCCTTGGTGCCAGATACCACTGCAAACCTTTACAGGTATGGTGATGTCTATGCCTTGACAGGTCAGAGCTGTTTTGTGGGCAAAAAGGGGACCTATGTACGAAATATAGGGCAGGTGGTTATGATGTTATGGCTCATCAATTAATTCCTACGTAACTTAACATTTTTCAAAAATTTCTTGTCAAAAAGTGTTCGGTATTAGAATTTCCCAAAGACTGCTGTAAAGTTGTAGCCCTTTTGTAGCATCCGTTAAGTATCAGCAGTAGCCATGTATCCAGGTCTAACGCGTTTACCGTTTACGCTCAGAGGTAGATGCACTTTTGGATCCATCCTCATTGATACAGCGTAAATGTATGGTCGAGGGGGAAACCATCAGCTGGAGGCAATGCTTGGTGGTCAACTGCGCTGACCCAGTCGTCTAGCTATCACAAATTGGTACTTGTCAAAGTTACGCCGATCCTTAAGTTTGCAGAGTTCTCCAGCTACCAACACTCATTTTGTCAACTTTGGACAAAAAAAAAAAATCACTTGCTGCCTACTAACTGTGCCACTGTAACAAAATAACTCTGACCTCACCTGTCAGTAGTCATAATGTTATGGCTGATTGGTGTGTAAGACTCATTAAGACTAGTAGCAGGCTTGCTATATGTTTGTGTAAGGATCAACTCAGTCTCTTCATGATTATAATAACCTCACTAGAAGGTTAATCAAAGTTCATAGAGCAAGATTATATGCATGCTTTAAATGTTTTAAGTCCATTCTCCCGGAACACAGTCAGGTGACTAGGAGCTTTTCGTTCTTTCAGTAAACTGGCAAACATCGCATTTAAATATCAGATTTACATTTTCAGTCCTCCTATTCTTTTGTTTTCAACAGAACAATTGGACCCTAGCCGTAACTCTTTCAAGTGTCTTAGTATTATGGGATGTAGATTAAAGCGTGGCGGATGCGGAGGAGGCGGCGGCGGTTTTTCGTATGTCCACCACAACCTGCAGTCTCTGCAATTCTTGCACATAGAGATTGAGTAAAATGCTGACAAGGAACCTATATCCTCTATAGAAATGATGTTTGTGTAACAGTCAGACACAACGTTGGTATAGATGTACAAACATGTAGCCTGCATAGCATTACTGTATGAGTTCCTGTCCTACTCTGTCCTACTCTGTCCTACTCTGTCCTACTCTGCCTTGTGCCTACTGTACTGTATGAAAGCCAGTGTCTCCAGATGGAGCTGTTGTCTTTGTGTATCTACTCTCCTTTGCTTTGTGTCTGCATTTCATTAACTGTCATCCACATGCTTAAGATTTGCCCTGTTCCTTATTGTTCAGCCGGTTAACCATAGAGCTGCTTAATTAGGCGCAACTTCAAAGTAACACTTCACACCAGTGTTGAGGTGAGCGAGATATTTATATTGTACAGCGGCAGCCAAGGTTCTGAAAAATTAATTAATAGTTTGAAGAAATCCGACTCATGACTGCTGAAGAAAATTATGAATCAGTTGGGTACCCACGGACGTTGACGTTTTGAGGCCACGTTTTCTTTGCTGTCTTTCTTCTCAACAAGGGGAGACATTGTGAAGTTGTCGGAGAAACACGCTGCTCCCCTCCTGAGCATTTTCAACAAGGAAGACCAAAGCTTGGTTTCGTTCCAGATTCCCCCAGCTGTTCTGCTCTGGTGCGGCCGGCAGAATTACACAGGTACATGGGCTTCGCTTCTACTCTTTCATTATGTCAGCACTACATATGCAAATAAGTACCTTTAGATATAAAAAGTTTTTGTGTATTGTCTGGGGATGTGAATCTCCATCACTGAGGCTGATGCGATGCACATACTGATGCATTACCAGCAATTCAGTACGAGATGAAGAAAACAACAGTGAAAGGATTCAAGCCTGTTGTAATGCAATATGAATCGATTTCATGTGGCGCAATTTGAAAATCCACATGTGATTCTTTTGGGATACATGAGCAGACATAGTAACAGATATGGCAGGAGTTGTTTGATTAGGAGTGACAGCTGAATAGACAGCAGAAGGAGACACTGGGCTGGAGAATACTCTGGAGAAAATCCATGAAAGACGATGCAAAAATAATTTCTCCCATTTTCTGTAATTAATTTTATCTTAGCGAATGCAACTGACTTAAGACACAATATTTTCTTCATAAATCAGTAATTTCCTGTCCAAAATAATTTGACAGTGTTCTGCATCCATTCTACTTACCACGATTGTTCAGTGCAGACATATTGCACCAATCAGTTAATATTCTGAACACGGCTAAGATCTAGTGGTTGGCAATTATCATGTGTGCTGGTGAATCTTATTAAAAAATGACGTCTTATCTTTTATTTCCACTGCATAGTTTGTTAAGGCTTGGAAGCTGCCTTATTTTGTAATATCCTTTGGTTCTCTTTCACTTGGCTAGGTTTGCAACAACAACAATTTTCAATTCCTTTGAGCTCCATAACCACATTCCAATGTACCACGACAGCCTGATTATTGATTCGAGATGTGAATGCAATACCCCCTTCACGCTCACACACACAAACAAACAACGTCCAAGTTGACCCTTCTGGCCAGCTGACTCCTCTTCATATGTTTCAATCTGTGGCTGAACAAGGGGTCAGCAGATTGCTGAGTGTCTGTGAGTGCAGGTGATTACCATAAGCAATTTAAATGTTATTGATTGAACCTCCCACATGCTGTAATTGAACACCATGGCTTAGCACCAAACTTTACTCCCCCAGCTCCCAATTCACAATTTCAGAGGTCTTTCTTTCTCTATTTTCCACAACGTTTAGACAGATCCCCACTTTTTAAATTTGAATTTTTTTTATTTTAGCTATAATCAGCTCCTGCTGTTCTTCGGAATTTGGTCCGCATGTTAGTCTGCTGGGCTGTTTTTCAGTCGGTACTCTCAGGCCCATGTTTATGGTGGAGGCACCAATGGACGATCAATAGGTTTGTTATGAAAACAATGGAAATTTTCAATTAACAACCAGCAGTGGATAATTTACAATCTCACCGTATTTACTGCTATTGCATTTCCATTGTGTGTGCCTGTGTGCGTGTATGTGTGTGTTTGTGTATGTGAGAGAGAGAAAGCGAGTGAGAGAAATAGAAATGAACAAAAGGGAGGTGGCAAACAAATATAAAAATATTTTTTTGTATTCAAAGGAATCGTTTTCTTATAATTCCACTCTTCAATAGACCATCATTTCTAATCACGAAGCTTAACACAAAAACCCAATTTCCTACTTAATTACAACTGGTGTTTTTAGATAACAAGAACAGTGTGATTTTAAATTACAGAGTGGAATTAACCAAAAATATTTTCATTAAAATATGTTAAATACTTTCTTCATTATACAGAGCCATAATGGAAAACTAGATTCAGCACTAAGATCAATTAATAAATGGAGAAAATTCCACTTGGGAGACACGCTCTTGTATTCTCCATTTTTCATCGTGCACTAGCCATTGCTCATGAGGGATCACAATTCCTTGTTTTAATATTTTAGTGTTCTAACTTAAGCTTCAGGATTCTCTCCAGGTAGCGCACTAGATCATACTGACATTCAAAGTACTGAAACCTTTGGAATAAAGTGTTTTTTATTAAATTCTATTAACATAATTTATGCTTGTCAGACACACCACCTCAGTGGGCAGTGGTGGGGCCCAAACACCATATTTCATTCTCCTGTCCTCTCAGGTGGGAGACTGGGCTTTGAAGACACATGTGACACAGAGGTGATGATTAGTGCAGACAAACTGCCCAGCGCTCTTGTCATCACTCACTTCCAGCTTCAGCGTAACATGAACCAAACGGACTGTCCCAGGATTAATATGTAGCTCTTAATTCAGCTCTCATTTCAACAGAGAACTTAAAAAAGACATGCCTGACATGAGATACGATGGGTATTCAATAAATCAGCAATATTCTGGCCGTCTTTTTTTAGTTGCTACATATTTGAATCCTCATATATTTATATTTATATATTGAGAAGTCAGTGATATTAGGGATTCGCCATCGCCGCCGCTGCCACAGCGTCAACCGCAGATCCTTCATGTTAACGCGTTAACTCAAGAAACTTATCATGGATCATTTTCAAGTTTTGTATCCACATAGACCTTACTGCGAGGAAGAACTGGAGTTTTTTTGAGAAGGTTCAGTTATATATTTCCAACACTAGGGGGAGCTTCGTCTCCAAATATTTGTCCATTATTTCAACCGCCGGTCCTATTTAGTCCAATGCTAGAGCGTATTGATTCTCAGGAGGAGATTAATCTAGCATACTTTGTGTTTTACTTTAATAGTTCATATTTTACTTATTTTTATTTTTATTTTTTTTAAAACTGTATTTAGAGCGTAGCTTCAGAAACGTTGGTTTGATTTAGTCCAAACTCAGTGCATATGAATCGACTCAATGAATCGAGACTTTTCTTGTGTATGTCATTTTTTACTCCAGTAGATCATATTTCAATCACTAGATGGAGCTTCTTTTTTTCTTTTTTTAGGAAGAACACTGTTTTTCCAGACATACTTCGATTTCATGGATCTTTTTAAAAATGTACACCCTCATAGACTTTAATGCAAGGACTTGATTGATTTTGGGAAATGGAGAGTTGTATATTTCTGACTCTAGGGGGAACTTTTCCTCCAAAGGTTTGTAGGCCTTAATTTCTTAACAGTTGATCTGACTTTCTCTAAGTTCGGTGCATATGAATCAACTCGAGGACATCACTTTTGAATATAGGTTTTGGTTTAATAGTTCATGTTTTACTCCCTAGAGGGAGCTTTAAGAAAATGGTGGTCTGATTTAATCCACATTAAGTGCATAAGAATCAACTCGAGGTGATTTATCTTGTTTATATTATGTTGTCATGTTATAGTTCGTATTTCACTCAGTTCGGGGAACTTATACTAAAAATACTATAACTGGAGGAGTTCAATCAGGCGGATTGCTTTTACATAGAAAGGGTTTGGTAAATTTTCGGGGATATAGCCTTGCTGTCGGGGACGACAGCATCGGTCTAGTTGTAATAGTAGGCTCTGCCCTGTGGCATGAACATTATTGTTCTTTCTTTAAGACTGATAACACCAACTATTTGACTTATTGTTGACCTGGCAGGCTGCTTGCCATTCATATAACAACAATCAGCCATTACATAATAACCACTGACAGGTGAAGTCAGAATAACATTGGGTATCTTGTTACACAGGCTCTTGTCATGGGTGGGATATACAGTCCCTCAAGAATTATTGGTACCCTTTAAAAAAGTTGATTGAGCAAAATCAGATGCGTAAAAAATGTATTTATCGTCCATGCCAATGAGTTTCAACGCAAAATATTAACAAAAATCAAACCTTTAATACAATTAACGTAATTAAAAAGACATTACATTCTTAATATAAAACAAATGTTTTTATATGAAACAGGTGTGCCACAATTTTTGGCGAACTGCCCCCCTTTTTCCGTACAACTCATAATACATGGTGCAGACAGTGCAGTAGGAATGACAGATGGGTTCAAGATGGATGTGGGTATGCATCAAGGATTGGCTCTGAGCCCTTTCTTGTTTGCTTTGGTGATTGACAGGTTGACAGATGAGGTCAGACAGGAGTCTCCATGGACTATGATGGACAGATGACATTAGGTGGGTTTACATGAGACATTTTTTAACTATACAAATTAAACATTGCCGAATTGCAAGTCATTCGTCTGTTTACATGAACTGGGATCTTTTCCGACCCTGTGTTTACATGCATCGATTCATCAAACAGCTTTCTGGCATACGCAGATGAGCCACACTCCCGTCCATAAGATGAGGATAATACTTATCTAAGGTGCCACCGCCAACAAGCACCCAGAAGAAGAATACGACATTGAGGGCATGTGCTGAAGTGACTTTTCGTCCATTTAACCTACCAAATATGTAAAACTCTTTCAAAGTTGTGAAGAGTATATGAGTCTCCAATGCAGGTTTAGTACCTGCATGTGTCTGCATGTGTGAGAGCGTGTCTTAGTACTATTTTGAAAACGTCATATTTAAAATGCGTCATGTTGCTGATCGAATGCTGAAAAAAAAAAGAGCGTTACGTTCCAAAGCTGGGAGTGTGCAGATAAAACTCAAACAAAGTGCTTTCCAAAACAGCATTTACATGCAGTGACTGGCTATCGGAAAGGCTTTCCGAAAGGAATTACAATACCTCCTTGCAAAGGAATGGAATCTCATTCTGAAAAGGCCTTTTGTTTTGGAACGGTCTGTTTACATGCGACATTTTCTTTCAGATTAGGTACCTTTTCCGAATCTAATCGGAATTAGGCTGTCCATGTAAACCCTACTGATCACCTATTGTGATCTGTAGTGAGAGCAGGGATAAGGTGGAGGAAAACCCGGAAAGTTGGAGGTATGCACTGGAGTGAAGAGGAATGAAAGTCAGTGAAAGCAAGACATGATGAATGTGTGTGAATGAAAGGGAGTCAGTTGGAACGGTGAGGATGCAATGAGTAGAAGTAGAGAAGATGCAAGAGTTTAAGTACTTGGTGTCAAATGTTCAGAGCAAGGGGGAGCGTAGAGAAGAGGTGGAGAAGTGAGTGCAGGCTGGGTGGAGTGGGGAGAGAAGAGTGTCAGCAGTTATCTGTGAAAGAAGAGTAGCAGCAACAGGGAAGGGAAAGGTTCACAAGATGGCAGTGAGAGCAGCTCTGCTGTTTGGTTTGGAGACGGTGGCTCTGACATTCTCCATCTATCTACGGACATGTAAGGTTTGGACAATCCCAACGATGACATTTTCTTTCTTCAGAGTGTCACGGACGATGCTGAACCACTGAAATATCAACTTGAGCGAGCAACTCCCACGAATTGGGTGTATGATGTGGGTAATGTGAATTTGCTTCCAATGCGTTACCTGGCGCGGATTTAGAATATTTGATGCTTCGAATGGACTTTGTATGTAGTCCCACCTCATGAAGAATCTGCATTGCGTTCGTGGGAACACAGCATTACAGTGATCAAACTGATTATCAGAGCCAACAGCGTTACAATCAGGAGAGAGAGAGATACTTGTATGAGTTAAGATGAGTGTTTAGTCCAACAGCTGATTTGTGATAATTAGTCTGTCAGAAAATCTTTGGCGCTCAGAGCCTTCAGGGAAATTGTGGTTGAAGGCGTAGCAGCAGGTAAATCCCCACTTGGGGTCTGGATACTGGTGGTGGTCTCTGATGACTGAGACTGATGAATGATGAGGCTAATGGATCAGTGAGGACCGGGCAGAGATGGGGAGGTGGAGGACACGCGTACCAGCAGAATGAAGGAACAAGGTGGATAGAGGAATCTTATTTAAAAAAAGACAGCAGCAATACGATGAAGGTGTATCATTGTGGCTGAATAAATTTGTCTGGGTGATGAGCACAGCGGATATCAAAGGACACCACAGATTCCGCGGCGGGTGATTGAAAACGAGAATGTGTAAAAGGTGAGAACAACAATGTGGTATTAGCGGTGACTGTGGCCCGAGTGTGCGAGGGGATAGTCTTCAAGTCGGAACTGTCAAGAGGCCTATGTTGTAACATTTTTGCAATCCGGTGAGGTGAAAGCAACTCTTCTCCTGGTAGACAAACATTCAGTACCGAAAGATATCAGTATGTTATGTTTCTCTATTTATGCCTCCTGAGAGATCAGATGTGAAGATGTGAAGATGTGAAGATGTGGATGAAATATTTCAAGCCTGCATGATACACCATGGAGATTACACTAATGCTGAATGTGAGACTTGCAACACAGTACTTGGGAAAGAAGAGTGTTTATGCCTGCTGGGAAAACTGGGATCTGGAAATAGCAGCATGAGGAAGAGGAAGAGAAAGACAAAGACAATGCCTAAGAAAAGTGCAAACAGATTTATGTGGCCCCTGGTATTATGTTCTGGCTTGCACCCTGTGGCACTCATAAACCAATAATTGAACTGAGCAAGGATAATAGGCACACATCGTGCCCGCCGAGCGTGGTGAGGAAATCTAATTTACTGGTAAAATAAATTGCTGTTGGTTGTACTTGTCTTCTTACTGAGGAATGGATGGGAAGTAATGTCAGATGTGCACAGTAATCTCGCCCTTATACTGGGAATCTGTCGGTGCTTCACGTGTCACATTAAACACTGATCTGTTTCCTCGGCCACTTCCTGTCACAGTAATTCATACAAGTGTGACCTGATCCCCTGTCCCACAGAATAGTCAACTGTGGTTTTGGTGTGCAGGAAAATAATCTTAATACATCTTGTTACCAACCCACATTGTTAGTGGTATCTAGTGATGCATACAACTTATCCCATAAACATCAACATATTGTTTCATGTCCAGCAAGTGGATGCTAAACAATTAGACTTTAAAATACACAGTAATGTGAAGCTCTTTGACTTTTCTTTGAAAACAATGTTTGCAGTGGATTTATTTCTATTTATAAATAAAGAGTAAATAAAAATAAATGATGGAAGTGTACATTTTAACCATTTCAACCAAAGTCAAGTATACAAATGTATGCAAACCTTTTCTGTATGCACTTGCTTGTCTCTTCCCACCCTATACAAACACTCATTGTTACTTCCTTGACTTACTCCAGTTGACCCGTGTCAATTAAACTGCCCCGTGCATAAAAGTGAACAGAAGAATCTTGGTTAGATCTTTTGTTGCAAGTCAAAAACTACACCTTGAGGTGAAACTGGGATTGCAAGAAAAGCATAGACAAGGGTTGTTCGACCAACTGCACTTTCCACCTGCCTTGGCAGGAGGAGCAGGGAAGCAGATTAGTTTTTGACGATGGGATCGATACAAATATTTTTGACCTCTTTTCCTGTCCTCCTGGCACAGACACATATAATTTATTGTTTACATTGCATTTATTGAGTTTTGAACATTGTTAAATCATACCTTTCAGCCATTTATTTTCACCTTGCACCAGCCCTTCATTACCCCTGAGCATTCTGTCTTTATACATGCTATCTGATCCGAGTACAGAGGAGAACGAGGAGAATGGAGAGCCAGAATGAGAGACAGAGAAGGGGAGGGCGATACAGCCACCCACAAGGGTGCTAAAAAATCTTTTCTCCATTATTTGGTCTCCAATGGCATAGGTACTCCTGCATGAAATGCTGATGTGGTTTTCCCTTCCCTCCCCCAGGCCTTTGTTCTCCATCTTTTCCCTGTGGCAATAGATCAGATTTCCTCCAGGGAAATCATTACTTGGCATCATTACCATTCCCAACACTTTTATCTACTGCTCCTTGTTTCCTCACAACATCACTTGATTACATTTAGGGAAGGGTGGAGATGGGGGAAAAGGAAAACATTTTACAACAGAATGTATTGGATGAATTTCTTTTACTAGGCTAGTTTGAGGGTATTAATGTAAACGCCAAATTTAAAATTTTAAAATAAAATCTATATGTTTTTCTTTGTGAGTTCCATGCAAATGGCATCTTGTTGGCGGAGAGGAACAACGGCAGATGTTCCGGTTCAAACTTTATCAGCAGTGGTGATGAATGAACTCGGCTGACAGAGATTCGGAAGTGTATTGTGAGGGACGCGTCTTGGAGGCAAAGAAAATAAATTACCTGTTCTCCAGAGACCAAACCAGGGTGCACACCCAACTGCAAGGAAGCAACAGTAATAGGACAGCGTAAGATAGCATCTGCACCACTGAATGAATGTATGTGTGAAATGCTGATTGTTGGCTCGTGTTTTAAAAGGCCTTGAGAGGTTGGTCAGATGAGAGAAGTTAAGTAATTACTTCCCTGAAAATCGGGGATATTGTGGAATATCCATCGCCGCCGCCACCGTTCCTTCGCGTTAATGTTATAATTCAAAAACTATTACATGAATCATTTTCAAATTTTATACCTCTGTAGACCGTAGTGCAAGGAAGATCTGGATTTATTATGGGAAAGGTCGGGTATATATTTCCGACACTAGGGAGAGCTTTATCTCCAAAAGGTTTTGGGCCAGAATTTGTGACATATATCACTCCCTAGGGATTTATATTTTACGACAAAAAAACAAACAGTCTTTCGGGAATAGCCGCACATTTAATCGGAGGAGTTCAGTCACAGTCACATTCTTGTACAACACAGGGGATTGGTGGCCTTTTTGTGGATATGCCCTTGCTTTTGGGGATGACAATGTAGGGCTGGTTCAGTTTATTTGCATTGTGCTAAATCACAAGAAAAGTTATTTCACATTACTTAAAAGTAGACTTTTTTCTCTTCTTCATGGAGATGTGGAAAAACAACTCGCACACAAGCAGAACTTATTGACACTGGTGACAGAAAAATTGCCCTTGAATGGAGTTAAAACTCTTTCAATCCTAAAATCACACCAGCGTCAACACTGACCCTAATTCTACCGGGTTTTTGGGTTTAGTAAGTTCATATGTATATTAAGGTGGAGAAATAACTGACAGGTCATCAATGTGATGTTGTGCTGCAAAAGCAGTACCAAAAACTGGGTTTTTGATCTTTTTTTAATGTGGTTTATAAAGGATTAAGATTAGGGTCAATGCTAAAATTGGCTCAGACCCCAGAGGGTTAAGAAGCCGAAACCTATAAAAGATCTTGGCACAAGGTGGGGTGTCCTCTGCTTTGACCTGTTGGGTTGAGAGAGAGAAAGAGAGAGAGACAGTGAAAGAGACGTGATGGAGAGTCATACATGTACAGAAATAACCATAATAGCAGTAAAAATAATGGAATATTTCAAATTGTAATGTCTTCATATCAACTAAAATTACAACACAAATTAAACATAAAAATAGATTATTATTATTAATAGCAAAAATGATAATAATAGCAACAGTCTCTACTCTCTTCTAAAATGTGATGAGAAAAATTTGATTTGAAACAGGATGACAAGACCAACACACTGGTCTTGTCAGAAGACTCGTCTTCCTCCATGCGGAGGGCCACCATACTGCTAGGTGGTCATTTGTAAACATGTGAATTCTTGATGTATCAAACATCTCACCTGAAGTTAAACACCTGCTCTCCTCTTGTCACTTAGAACTGAGGAAGCCTATTGGATGATAGGGAGAACTTTAAACAAAAAGTCCAGTTGATTCAGATTCAGCCTTTGAAGATTCCCATAACCTGGATGAATAAGAAAGTTCATGATGAAGTAAAACCTGCTGGGTTAAAAGCCTGTGAGCTTGAGATGAACCCGCTGGCAGCATTACCAGCCAATGAAAAAGAGAGAGAGGAAGACCCATGTAGTAACTAAATACGAAAGAGGGGCCCGGAGAGAAGATTGGGGTTTAGGGTCTTCGACATTTAGACTTCAGGGCCCGGGATTGAAGATTCATAAATTATCTTTGCATTTTGTCCAAAAAGTTTATTATAACTCGCAATTGTACTTTTGGATAAAGCTGCTTTAATATTCTGGATACTATTGGTTTTGCGTGTATGGGTAGGACTGCGTCACATTAAGAGTCCAGTTCTTCTTAAATTGAGTGTCGCGCTTGTAAGAAAAGATTATTCATGTGGGATTTGATTTATTGCCAGTGTAAAGGGCACAGGAAAAATTAATGTCCTGATCTTTAAGGTAAACGCTAGTGGGCAAGTAAAGCCTGCTGTGCTGACTTCCTCTCTTTCATCCAAGTAAAGGCTACAAAAAGAATTGATCTCTGAGTGTGTGTGAGGTATTTAGGGATGGTTTTATACCACCTTATGTCCAGTTGGCTGTTTTCAAAATGAAGTGTCCATGATAGTAGTCCCAAACATAGTTTTGCCCTTGGGACGATTCCTCCATTCTCTTTGCTTATTAATACTGGAGATTTCATTTGATTTTATACTGTATATACGGGCTTGATTATTAATTGCAGTTATTCTGTAATTTGGTATCTGGAGAGGGGACAATTGGGATGCAGGTTGAACAGATTGATACATTTCTCGGAAATAATTTGGGAATGACAGGGCAGGAAATAAAGATTAGGCCGATGTTACTTGTGATGATACTCCATGATACACTTAGCCATGGCTTGCGTTCTGGGTTATAGCCGGGTTATAGCATAGTAAAAGCTAAAAAGCTAACAGAAAAGCCGTAATGATGCCTGAATCCATCCTGAATGAATACCTTGAATCAATCTCTCACAGTGAGCTAATTGAGGAATTCCTTCACATTTCACAATTATGTAAATTGTCATACCTACTAAATTGAGAGAGACTGTGTTGAAAGCCTCTCGTGATGGTATAGGTGGACATACGGGGGTTCAGAAAACCCACACTGGAATACTGACTCATTGTTTTGGCCCTGATTGAACACAGATGTGTCATTGAGACATATCATACATGACATCATGAAAGATAGTAAGTCTGGCATCAAGGTGTCTTATTTCAAAATTTGGTTGCTTTAAGTATTTAATTATGACGGTAGGGGTGCGGCTCTGCTTCGCGTACTGTCACAACAGGACAAACGCCCTGATTCCCATCAAATTCTCCATTAGTATACCACTATGTGTTATACTATATGTATACTTTCTTGCATAGCAGGTGGACACTACTTTTTCTTTTTGTTTTTTTAGAGTGTAATAGCATGCTCATGCCTCTCTATTTGAAGCTGACTGATTGTGCAAATTATATAGAAATCAAGTGCCCCACAAAAAAAAAATCAAAAAAGAAATCTACAAAACAAAAGTTGAAGGTTCAGGGAAATTTGACGTCAGTTATTAAAAAAGAAAATCGTTAACCAGAATACGTTGAATTCGTGTGTACACATTTTCATTCACTATATGGACTTACTGCAAACAAAGTAAATCTTTTCTAGTCAATAATAAATGGCATTTATTTCTCTGAAAGATGATTCTTTAAAGATTCCTCATTGGACATCTTGATTACAGCTGAAAGTCTCCTCCTGCATCGCTGCATTGTCATGCAGCTTTCCTCTGTACCAGAAATCTATAATTCATACTCATAGTTTTGATTTCTATGTTGTCCCTGCAGGCAGTCCCAGGTAAGGCTCGGTCCTTTATGAGGCTAGGAGGCCCTGGGGTAGAGCCTTGGGCGATGGTTTTGGACCAGCAGCTCTCCAGAGGCAGTCCTGCTCATCTGTTTTGCTCCAAAACCAAATACAAACACTTCAGTCTCCTTCAGAAGCCGCTCTACCTCTCTCCTCTGCAATAAAAGCTGCATGTGGGTGTGCTCTTCTGTATTGCACAAGCGGAGTCAGGATGTCAATGTTGGAGGCGGCCAAAAGATGTCTTTTATGACTTTCCCAACACAAAAACAACTCTGAAAAAAATGTACAGAACATGATAAGAGTCACACTAATAGCAGCTGAATGAAGAAAAGAAAAGTAAGATTTAGCACATTTGACAGCAGTAGTCTGTCATTTATGTTGCAGAGGATCTCTATATCCAAACGATGAATATAAAAAATGTAAGTTCATATTGTGAAATAATGTGAATGCAACATTACCTTGAATAAATTACAGATTCATCTCGGTTTAAAAATTTTGGAAAGATTTGGTGTATAACTCCAAATACATAAAAAAGAAGTCTAATAATTTTTAGACATTTTAATGTGTCTGTTGTAAATGTTATGAAGCTGTAGCAACGTTTCAGTCAGGAAGACCATACCCCTCACACTTCTTTTCATGTCACTTTGTCATCCAACCCTCAGCACAGCTGCAATTACCTGCTTTATGGTCTGGGATGTCATTATGAACTGTCCGATTCATCAGATTTGATCCAAATGTAAAGTGCATTATAAATTAAATGTATTATTATTATTATTATTATTGTTTCATCATTCATCAGTGCCAGCAGAGTCATCAGCCACCACCAACAGCATTCAGACTTCGGAAGGGGATTACTTTGCTGCTGCTCAGGGTAGATACAATTCAATCCCAATCTCCCCTGAAAAGTCATCATCATTTTCATCACATACCATGCGTTGTAATACTCATTCATCTTAAATTCAATCTCTGTCTCTCCTGATTGAAATAGATTTAGGATATCCGCTATATTTTTGAAGTTTAGAGTTTGAAACCAAATGCAAAATGCAGGGAGGCAGAATGCAATTTGGCAAAAGGTTATTTATTAACAATAATGTCTAAGTTGAAGGAAGCAAAGGTGGGCTGAGGCTGGGAAAAGGCATGAGCAAAGGCTAGAACAGGGCTGAGCAGGTCCAGAGAGGATTTCAGAGGTCATGAGTGTGGAGTTTGAGGTCCAGCAGGAAGAGGTGCTCCAAGGGAGGAGTGGGCATAAAAGTAGTCTACTACTGGTGGAGTTTTGGAGTGGTAAGCTGGTCTTTGTAGCTTTGTAGAGAGTAGATAGAAAGCATCTGGCAGCCTGACCCATCACACCTGATACCACTCCTGTATTGAAACACATACACACACACACACACACACACACACACACACACACACACACACACACACACACACACACTCAAACACGCACACACACAGAGGAGCTAGAGAGCATGACACATATCTTGTCTTCCTGTGAAACAGCCGTACAATCCAACTAACTTTTCACAATTCCAGCTTTTTGACAGATCAGAAATTTAGCTCCCTCAACCCTCTGCAGGCCTCTGTGGGCCACCTTGGCTTTTCAGGCTGGGGCTTGCCGGAGTATTACGGGTGTCAGGTACTGTGATAGAATGGTGAGCAGTAATTACAACTGCTCCGGTTAAGATCCCGAGGTGTCATGATACCACTGGATTGGCAGGAGAAGCACCAGCCCAAACTCTCCAGAGGATCCAATCAAATGGAGGCCCGGGATCCTGATCAAGCCAACCTGCCGCACAATTACAGCAAAGCCAGCTTAGCAGTGGAACTCAGCCTGGTTGTTAGCATTACTCACTCCACGACCCCGATAAAAACTCACACAGTAACAAGAGCTTGCAGTCAGCAGGCTGAGACGTGCAAGTTGAGTTAATGATGTGATTCCATGTGATGTTCATGAGATTGGATTGGTGGAAAGATAGATGGGCTGTGCTGGACCATTATCCAATAACTAAGGCTCTGGAAATCATAAGGGTTTGATCTGGGTTAATTTTTTATTCAGGAGCCACGATAAAGGGAACAGCTGAAAAGTCTGTGTTTCAATTGGTGCATTCACATGGGATAAGCAAAGTCTGTATTTTTACTTGAACTTACTGACATTATTACCTCAGATCTGACATCAAGGTTCTGCCTCATATCCACGGCCGCAACCAGGTCAGCTGTGAGTGCCGAAGTGTAGGCGTTGATTGTGGGGGATGGACGGATGGGTGGGTGGTTATCATTTGCGTGGTCCCACCATGTCCCCGAACCAGATGGGAACCTTCATACCGGAATATTCCCTGTCCAGAGCGATCCTTTCCCATGTTCCAAAACGCTGCAGCCACGCACCCAAGGTACCCACCTTCTCTCTTACCCGCCTCCTCGACACGACACGATACGGACCACCTGGCAAGCACAAGACTAATCTAAACACTTCTGGAGATGTTCTGACCCAGCGGACTAGCAACCCCATTGTCAAAGTCACTAAGATTTCTACTCTTGACCATTTTCACTGCTTCCAACACATTAATGTCAGGACAAAATGTTCACTTTTATCCCATCTACTGACAGGTGCCACCATAACAAGATAATCAATGTCACTCTGACTTCACCTGTCATTGGTTATAATGTTATGGCTGATCTGTGTACACATACAAGTAATTTGACTTTTGTTTCTTCGCTAACTTCCACCCTAACAGACAGTATCAGTCCACAGAAGCTCATCAGTTCTGCTTGTATTGAGTTTCAGATGATTGTTTTTGCACTATGTGATGAAGCTCTTTATCAGTCTCTCGCCGCTTCTATAAAATATTTATTCAACAACCAACCTTTTATTAAATTCTTCACTACATTCACATATGAGCCAGGACAGACATGGATGTAAACTGCAACTTTTGCGCCTCGAGGGGCATAAAACTAGGAGGCTGTAATTCAAGTCCCAAACTGCATCTCTGTTTATCGTTATTGTTATCAATACGCAGAGTTCTTCTTCAGACCTCCGTCTGTCCTGTTTGATTACATTCATCCCTCAGAGAGAGGGAGGGAGAGAAAGGGGGAGTGTTGCCTCTTCCGCCATTTCTTACAAGAAAATAAGATGTTTCATCGCATGATGCTTCGCCACCAAACAAGCTTGGTGGGAAACAGAGAAAATGGCTTTGGAATAATTCACATTTTTTTCTGGCTGGAATATTTTCTCAAGGTTATTGTTGAGAATAAATGTAGCTCCTGTCCCCCTGCAGATGACAATCATCTTTCCAATTTGTTTGAGATTAGGTCATGTTGAAACAGTGCATCACAGGGTCGGCACACTGGCGCTGGAGGAAGGGGAGGGTGGCACTGTTTCCCCCTTTTTCAGGATGCATGCAGAACCTGACACTAGCAGTGAAGGTAACCAGGGTGTACAGAAATGAAAATGAGCTCTTTTTCTAGAGGGGAGAAAGATAAAAAGTTGCCCACCTGCTGCCCTCTTTTAGCAGCATGATCAGACTGCATGTTAGATTTGCAGCTGGATCAGTGAACACAGAGAGTTCCATTTGATTTAATGTAAATCTTATCGTTAAAAAACAAACAAAGTTCTTGAAATGTGGCAGTATTTAGGTCTGCCATCTCAGAAAAACATTCATATTTCTCTTTGCCTACCGGGAGCCAACTTTAATGACTAAACCTTTGTAATTACACTGCATTGCAAGACTTCTGTTGGTCGTCTGTGGTGTGTGTATATGGATCAGTCTGTCAGAGGTAGATTGCGGTTGTTTTTGTTGCATGGTTGAACTGTTACACTGTGGCCTGATGGGCATCTGGTAGAACTTAATCTGCTACTTCAAAACAAAAGTATCTGCTACCCAAAAAACTGTATATAGAATCCTGCACTTGGTCCTCAATCAGCCTCATGGGATGCCTCCTGACCGTGCTGCAGCTGATGTCAGATGTCTTTTTTTTTTAACTGCAACCGGACTCTTATGTTATGTTAGTACCCACTTTGTTCAATTCAGACTCTGCTGGAGGTCATAACACCACACAGAAAGACCTCAACAGAACCCACTTTAAAATAACAACAACAAAAGTTAATTGACCAAAACCTTTTGCTGTAACTGATTCCAGACTTTTAAGAGGTGGTACTTGGAGAGCTGCATATATTCTAAGGCGGTACACGATGTAAAAAGTTTGGGTACCACTGCACTAAACGGTTTAAGACCAAAATACATCTCATATCTTCTGCCATGGTATGAACCATCTAGACCTCTCAAGTCACCTGGATCAGGTCAGCTTAGTTTCCCTGGAGTCAGGACTAAACATGCAGCAGCAGCGGCTTTTATGCACCAAATATTTGGAACAAATTCCAAGTAAACTGCAGGACTGCCCCGATTTCGCTTTAAACGTTCCTATTTGCTGCTGCCTTTTATTAAACTATCAACATTTTTAAATTATTCTTATTTCTGTCTTCCTATACATTCTTGTTTAATCAAACACAAAATTATGTCTGTGATTAAAAATGCTTAGATCTTCATTCAATTTTCATCTATTCTAGCTTTTCTTCTTTTTGTATTTCTTTCTTAATGTTTCATAACCATTTTTAATTATATCTTAATGTTCTTTTGTACACTGTCACAATTTTCTTGATTGCTTGTGCAAAGCACTTTGGATTGCCATGTTGCTGAAATTCCTTATTTAAATAAAGTTTCCTTGCCAAGACAAAAATCTTTAGTTTGTCTTTTTATTTTATCTGCCGATGCGTCTGTGATGAATAACAGCGACCCGTGTCAGTCGTGTATTGCTGCTGAGGCCTGATTAATATTTCACGGGGCTGTACTTAGTAGGGGGGGGGGACATTTAAAACAGACTAAAAATACAGAAGTTCATTATCCCTGCAATTAAGAGGTAATGACCCAACAACAGAATCATATTTTTCAAGGCGCCCATCTCCTTGAAGGGGCCAAAGGATAAGGAGTCATTAATGCAGCGTTATCTGGTCCAGATAGCATTGGCATGTCTGTAAAGATAATTATTTCTGCCCCTGGAGCCGTTTGGCAGAGGAAAGTAGGGCTAAATGCGAACCCAGTGGTTAGTCCAGGGTCGTTCGTAGCAAAGGGATGAAGACGCTTACGATACGCAGCTTGGCAGTTCATACTTTTTCTAAATATTCTTAATGACGGCGAAACCTTTTTTGGAATCTGTTTTTTCTTTTTGCTTTGTCAGCGCGGAGTAGCTGAAGCTAACACAGCTGAGTTGTTGCTTTTTCATTATCTTTAGTTTTTGTCTGTTTTTTTTTTAACTTTGATTTATCTTTTTTTTTTTTACCCCATTTTTTCAGGAGGCGGGAGCGGAGTGCACGACTTGAGAGAAAGCCCCAGTGGGCTGCGAACGACTTGTATTGTAATAATGGCTCCTAAATAAAACACCCTTGCAGTGTTGTGCCTCCCCTTCGCAGAGCTGAGTCCTGCACTTCCTTACGTGAAGGACTACTCCAAATTTCAAACAGGCACCAGGGAGCAAAAAGAAGCTGACTTTTATCGCTTTCTGAGGTCAGTTACTTGTAGATGGATAAATGTTCAATGAGGTCCACTACTGAATAGGTAATATAAAGGTATGTATATAGTTGCCTACACAGCCAAATGACTACTTAATTTAACTTGCATAGAATTAACATCAAGACTCTTTATCTCTGTAATACAATCTAACATTCACAGAGTTGTTTTGAAATTTGAACATGCACTTTTAGAGCCTCTTACTTATGTCCTAGTTCAGCCATTTACTGTATCAATCTATTGTTGCCTGGACTTTAAACACATTCTTCTTTACCAATCCTCCCCACTCTTTCTCTATTTTCTTTCTTTTTCATCCTTTTTTTTAAATCCCCTAATTCAGCACATATTCCCCATTACTTATTTATTATGACTTATTTATTATGACTTAACTATTATTTTCACATTTATATTTAATTCATTTGATCCTATTTTCTGAAATAATTCCCATTGCATGGTGGCACAGTCCAAAAAAAATTACCTCAACTAGTTACTTACGGTGAATTAAGTATTTCTGAGTTTAACTGTAAATTATAAATGGAAAATATTTAATTGAAGTGTGCCAGAAGTAATTTTTTAAAAAGACCAACGATTCTATGTTCACAGTGTATAATATTACGCTGATGGTAAAATCATGAAAAAAAAGTATTTTGAAAGAGATTTGAAGAAGTTTAACCTAAATTGAATGATGTAGTTCCAAGTCGAACTTCATAATTTGAATTAAAAATACTTGAATGCTCTTTTCAAAGTATAATATGAAATAATTAATGCTTACCATGCTTAATAATGTAAGGTATTTTTAAAAGTTGCTTTTATGAATGATCCTATAGCTTTTCGTGTGTATTTGCACCCAAGTCAGAAAAGTCCCATGTGAGATATTTGACTAATTTCATGCTTCACCTGTACGATGAGGGACAAAGTTTCCCCACAGAGGAAGTTGCAGTCGATGAGTGAGTTGACTTTCTCGCAGTAGACCTCGATCTTGTCCTGTGGGAAACCAGCTGACTTAGATGGCTTATTCTTTTTAGTGTATATTAGCAGTTAAACGTTTAAGCATTTAAGCATCATACCTACTTTTGTTTTAATTAAAGCAAAGATATAGTGGATATTGTGATGTGTGATGCCTTTAGGTTCGACGAGGAAACCCTGCAATCAAAGACAATTTGCCCTGAGCAAAAACAAGCGACAGTAAATCCCACCAATCCAGACACTGGTGCTGCTGGTCGCTGCACCGACAGCTCCAGACAATAACAACATGGTGAGTGAACACATTCTGACACGGAATATAAAAAAAAATCAGTAACTAGCGTTTTGAATGTGCATAAAAGTAAAGTTCCTTAACTTTCACATTGTTATGTTCAGGCACCAAAAACTACTAGGATGTAAAAAGCATTGTTGGTTATTGGAGTTAATTATGGGAGCATCTGTCTTTTACCAGTTTTGAGTAAAAGTTAGGTGAGAGAGAAAATCAACATGTTTTACTGAGCATGCTCTTGCCGTCTTGCTTGTTTGATGTTTTGGTGCTATCCTATTAGCTGATGCAACTATCCTGATGTCACGGTTTTAATGATGGCGCTTTGTTCTAATTACTGAAGAATGCTCTGCATAAGCAACCAATAGGTGGCATTTAAATGCAGAAGATTGTTTTGCACCGGAAATATTCACACCAGCCGTGCGTTCCCCTATAATGTGGGAGTCACATTCAGTGGGTTCATCTCAGCTACCAGATACCGGTCTGGAATGTTTTGATTCTAGACCTTCATCACGCAAACACCTTGCTACAATCTTACATAGGGAGTGCCGTTATGTCTGCCCTCCATCACATTTCCCACAAACACTTCAAAAAAATCCCAATCAATTACATTTTATTTATAATTTTATTATCATACATTAATATATTTTGGAATGTTTCATACACAGATCAGCCATAACATTCAAACCACCTGCGTGATTTTTGTATAGGTCCCTCTTTCTCTGCAGAAGCAACTGTGTGATGCTCAGTGTGTTCTGACATCGGCAAATACAAGGTTCTGGGCAACAAGGGCAAAATTGTGAGGATTTGACGACTGGGTCAGAGCATCTCCAGAACCACAGGTCTTGTTGGGTGTTTTTTGTCTTTAGTGGTTAGTACCTACCAAAGAGGTTTAAGGAACAATAACTGAACGGTAACCGGGTAGTAATTTGTGCTAAAATAATTCTTCTGAAGTGGGACTGAATAACATGGGCTAACTTTCGCTCCCTAATGAGTCTGGTTCTGATAGATAGTAGTCAGAACCAACAGTGCATCACAGAAGGCACAATATAAAGGAAAGCCAGAGTTGTGCAGAGGGACGTCGTGTTATATTTATTATCAGAAAACATGACACTAATTACGTCACATTATCTGCATCAGGATTCAGGGGTTAACATCTGACTGCAGAGCCGCTGAGCCATAAAAACACATGAAACATGCTTACCATTAGTAAGACCTCTCTCGTGCCACCCTTTCTTTTCTTTTTTTTTATTTCAACAGGGCTGTAATCTCCATCTACTCTAAATGGTTTCATCTGCCAAAGGACTTCCAACAGCTTGAACCCAATCAAAGCGTTTCTCTCTCTCCTCTTTGTCTCTGTGGATCAGGAAATTCAATTAACTTAATTGGCCCGGATATTACGCTCTGTAATGTGTTGTAAGCATTGGCGTGGACAAACTTCACAAGGCGCTTCAGAAGCATCTCACTAATTAGAGTAATAACTTTAATCCAAATGTTTTACCTCCACATTCCCGATTATTCTAAATTGAAATGGGGGTAATTATTTGAAACAACTGAGGAGGAGATAGCTGGAGCCTCTTCATGAAAGCTGCTGACGGCAGATAGGAACAAATTCTTCCTTCCATGTTTGAAATATGGCAGTACCAAAAAAAAAAAAGAAGATTAAAATGTGAATTATATTTACAGAGGGATTTTTGAAAATGTGTGAAGATCATATTTAAAGGAGCAAACATGTCGACCTCCATGGAAGAGGACTCTCTTCCTGTGGTGATAGGGACTGTACTCATATAACGCTTTTCTAGTCCGCTCGACCACCCAGAGCACTTTACATTGTGAGCCATCATTTACCCATTCACACAAACTTTCATACAGAGATGATGGAGGCTGCCATGCAAGGCGCCACATGCTTATCAGGAGCGGCAACCAATCACGCCATGATTCACGTACCAATAGAACAGCCATTGGGAGCAACTTGGGGTTCAGTATCCCGCTCAAGGACACTTTGACATGTGGACAGAAGTGGCCAGGGTTTGACCCACTGACCTTCAGATTAGTGGACAACCGCTCTACCAACAAATAACATTTTTATTTTCAGGTGATTATGCACTATATATGTCCACGGATGGGCTCAGTTTAAGAGATTAGGTACCGAACACAGATATCCAGAGGGAGTCAGAGAAGAGCAGCGGTTCCTTAGAGTCAAAAGGAACCAGTTGAGGTGGTTCGGCCATCTTATTAGGATGCTTCCAGAACACCTCCCTTTGGACCAACTGTGACGAAAACTTAGGGTAGAGCAAGAACTCGCTGGAGGGACTATATATGTCATCTGGCCTGGGAACGCCATGGTATGCCCCAGGACCAGCTGGGGCGTATAGTTGGAACATCTGAAATGCCCTTATTAGCCTGCTGCTGCTGTGACCAATGTGGATGTACACTAAATAAAAACATAATTATATCCTCAGGGTAAACATTAGTGTAAACCTGATGACTCAAAAACTCTTTCATAGATCATTTTCAAATTTTATATTTGATGTATTGTGTTACACTTTAAAAGTTTGTATTTTTCACTAGAAGGATCTTATTTACAAAAACAATGTTTTTCTGACATAACTTCCTATATGCTGGTCTTATTTGTCTAAATTTTGAATCGAGATGTGTTACTGTAATTGTTCATACATACCTTCATAACTTCATATTTAATCTGAGTTCAATCAGAGGAGTTGCTTGTACAACGCAGTGGATTGGGGACTTCTCCCGGATATACCCTTGTTGAATGTGAATGTTATTTATATCCAAAAATGTTACATACCAATTGGACAATTTAAAATAAGTCTCTTCTTCACTTCTTCACAAAAAAAAGCATTTTGTAAGCAGCAGAGACAACAAACGGAGGAAACTACAACACTTTATATGAATCATATATCATGGAAAAGCAGCACGCTCTGGTGCTTTGGTTAATGGACAGGCAAGAGGCTCCTTCTGTCAGTTGGCTTGTATCTAATGCCGTGCCCTTGAGCTCTTAACCTTAGTTGCTCGAGCAAACACAGCAACTTATGAATGAATATGTTAAGTTTGAAGGTGTAAACGTTCTGCAGTTATAAATCTCAGACTGACAGATTTTGGAAATAAAAGTCCAGCCTGTAAGAATAAGAGGGGAAAAAGAAAAGACACTACAGTCAGTGGTTACACAATAAAACTGTATTACATTTGTGCGTAAAATTTTTTACAATTACAGTATTTACAAGCGTTGTCCTGAAAATAAACATCTCATGCTGGATGACACCTAAAAAGAAAGCATTGTACAACAGCAAGCAAAAATGGATAAGTCTTTAATGTACACCCATCATTTACAAATTATAGAGTGTTTTTTTCTTTTCCAGCATAGAGATTTTGCTGAGGACACACGCTCAGATGCTGAAATTTAGTACTTAAAGATCAACAGTTTGGTTTCTTCTCAGAAAACATTGCATCTCCTATGGAGCAGGAGGCCGTTATGAACAGGGTGACGGGTCCAACTTGCTGCCGAGTGCCGTTAACTGAATCCCAACAGCCATTGATTGAGTACTCACTGATTGAATTTAAGTATCAGCATGTTAGTCAGTGCTGGAATTTGGACAACAGGGGATGTTTTGAGTTCTTATCAAATAAATAGTGTACAAAGACAAATTTGACCCTCGCCGCCCCAACCCTTTACATCCTACGATATATTTCTTCTTTTATTAAATACGCAGAAAAAAGGCTTCCTTGACACAAAAAGCCGGAGGGTTATTCTAGGAAGCAAGTTCAACATAGCCAGGTGTTCTAAATGTGAACTGGTTCAAAAAACCAAATAGCCCCACTTACAGATCTGGATGTTAACCCAAGAGGTCCACTGGAGATCTGTGCACCGTCCTTTAAAAAGGAGCAATCAATGTGTTGTTTGACTCCTCTTCTGCACAAGCTTGAGTGTTAATGCCAACTCAAATGATCAGCCATAACATTATAGCCAGTGACAGGTGGAGAGAATAACATTGATTATCTCATCTCAATGGCACCTGTGGTTTGGTTGGATGTGCAGGTATTAGGAAGCAAGTAAATATTTTATACAGATATTGATGTGTTCAAAGCAGGAAAAATGATTAAGCTTAAGGATTTTAATGACTTCGATAAGGGCCAAATTGTGATGCCAGACAGCTGTTTAAGAGCATAACCAGAACTGCAAGTCTTGTTGGTTGTACCAGGTCTGCAGAAGTTAATACTTAACAAAGGATTATAAGGAAGGAGTGAGGATACGTCCATGTTGTCTGATCCCATATGAGAGCTACTGTAGCAACAATTAATGAAAAAGTTGATGCTTCCTCTGGTAGAGAGGTTCCAGAACATACACTGTATTACAGACCTGTTTTGGTGGCAAAACAGGGACCTACAAAGTATTAGGCAGTTGGTTATAATGTTACGACTGATCGGTAAGGATATATAAAAAAACAACTGCACTTTGTAAAATTCTTGAAATTGAAACATCATACAGAATATTTAAACCCTTAAGTTTTTAAACATACTCATAAACCCTGTTAAGGTCTGACAGCGTCCTCTAATAAAGTACAGTTGTTTTTGGCCAAATATAAGTTTAATTAATTTTATTGATTATTTGCTGCAAATACCATTAAACTAGTATAATGAAAAATTGTATGACTATTTTGGTCAAAAGCTTCCTTTTATTTATTCAATAAGAGATTTAAAAACATTATTCATATCAGGTAGAGGTTCCAGTCGCACAATCTTACCGGATTAGGTCCATTTATTAATTGTAGGGTTCTTTAATGTGATAATGTTTCTCTCCTGCAATAACGTGTCTTCATTTGGTGGCATTATTAAAGCACTCTTCAACACGTTTGCATATTCCCTCAGCCGGGGGTATAAACGAAAATAATAAGTGAGAGGTTAGGGCCTGTTTAAATTAATTTTAATCAGAATCTCCAAGTGATCAGCACCTTCATGACATGGATAGTTTTTTGCTTGAAGCTCAGCGTACTTCAGTAACCTGCTTCGTAGTAGAACCCTCTGGAGTCACGGAGCTGACGAGCCCAAACACTGTTGATAGTAATTCTGCCAGAGGGCATGGAAATGATTCTTGTCACCTCATGAAAGACAGTCTTCCAAACTTAAGAGATTGTCTACAGGCGTCAAATCTTGTCCAGAAATTTTAGAGCTGCTGATTTTATTTTATGGCCACTTGGGGGCAGTAGAATAAGCCCATATCTTCATCAGCGTTGTTTCCGAAAATGTTAGGATGTTTATAATCTAATGGTCAATTCTGGTACATGGAGAATGCACTCTATGGACCAGACCAAGCCTGCGAGACTAAGGCCCTCAGCTTGGTGAGAGATTCACACGCACGCATGTGCCACCCTTTTGTTTACATTCACTAATCTGATCTCATACAATAAAAAGGTCTTTCACTCAAGAACACATTTGAGATTCAAGTAGAAGTTTTACACTGTGCAGTCAGGTGGGAACCCTTCCTGTCCTTGTCGGATGTCGGAGGCAAGATTGCCTTTTAGATGGGTTTAATACTTTCTCCCAACAACCGTCATCAGCTGTTGGTTGGAAATTGCTCTGAGGCAGGCATTGTTGGCCAGGAGGAATGAGGCAGCATCCTTAATTCACAAACAAAGAAATGAACAAACAATTTTTTTTAAATCATAATTGCAGTTTGTAAGGCTTCCAGAGCCTTTCCCAGCCACACTGGTGTCTCTGTGGCTATTCTGTACAGCAGAGTGTGTCCTCCCTCCCTCCCAGGAAGGATTGATAGTTATGTACATGTGGGGGACCGGAGCTGGGCAGGACGCAACAGGGCTTCTTGTTGCATGATTACAAACTCTCCTTCAGTCTCTCCAGTTTCTCCCACTCCTCTTCTTCCACCTCCTCCTCCTCGTTGGCCTAAGAGGGTCAGCGGACCTGGGGAGCATAGCCCTCCTTCATCAGTCCCTCTTCGTAGTCTGTCTGGCACAGGATCATGTTGTTCTTCAGGAAAAACTTGTCTCCTACGCAAAACCTGGGAGACACAAAGGAGGGAAACGGTTTATATATATTTAGCCATCAAGGCATGAAATGCATCATTACTGCTGAGCTGTAAGGCAGCATGCCTCGCTTTAGCGACAGCAACCTCCGTTCCAAACCCCCCCCCCCAAAACACGCAGGGCTTAGGGTTTGAGTGTAGAAAAGATCTGGTAGAAACCAATGAAATGATCTGTTACAGGCAGGGGTTCTTTCCAACTGCAGCTGCCACAGAAACCTCCACCGACCTCAGCAGGCCAGACCTGCTCCAGCCAGAGGGGGCACAGTTACGCTTGACCTTTCAGCACAGCGCCAAGTGGAGATTATGTTGAACGCGTTAGGGCAACAACACTCACTGTATTGTCCTGAGGGCCGCTTATCTCCCTCAGTGTGCAGGTTGGAAAAGGTCTGCAAGCAGCAGTGCCAGTGTTTATCAGAGGGGAGGTGGGCATAGTGTGGGATGTGTGTGCGGGGGTTTGGGAGGGAGGGGGGGTCTTGCTTCCTCTGACTTCCCTCCGTGTTTAGACTGCTGAGTTCAATGCTGAGAGCTGGACACAGCTGATAGAACCGAGGGGTACCTTTTGAGCTTAGGCTGCTTCAAGCATTTATTCAGGACTGCAGGGCATATTGGGAGGATGCATTTGGGACTAATTAGAAGGGTTTCATATGAATCATAGGTATTGGCACAAAAAGAGAGGGAAGCGGGTGCTTCTGGAAATAACGCCAAATGTTCTGAGGGAGAGTTGGATGAAATAAAAATGACGGTTCATCATGCATACTATAGCCTACTATGGTAGGTGAGCTGAAGGTGCTTTTAGGGGTGTCATTCTGCCAACCACACCACTGATGATACTCACACAAGCATCTTATCCATTTATAACCAGACCATCTAAACAGTGGTGTTAAGGCTAAGAAAGTTATCAGTGACAGATTTTAAGTTTAGAAAGAAAATTTTAAAAAGCTGTGTGTATGGTCTGGAGCCCATTCTAGCTTGGAGCATTCTAATTTGTACTCTGTTCTTTGAGATTGGACTCTTCCTTGTATTAATCTTATATTAAAGTTAATATATCTTTATCTATATAAATGCATGTGTGTACTTTTTATGTTTGTGTTTATAGTAAATGTGTGTCATATGTGTATCGGCACTGTCACTTTGCTAATGTTGTCGGAGCTGCTGTAAAAAACAAATAAGCTCCGTTGGGATTAATAAAGTATTTGTCAGTCTTTCCGTCCAACCGTCTATCCATCCATGCCTCCAGTTGCATTTTTTGCATTTTTTCACTGAGACATGAAACTTTAAATGATCGACTTTGTCTTCAGATGAGGAACAGCTTTGGTGTGTCTAGTTTTGAAGTTTCCTAAGTATCTGTTGAGTACTTCCTGTATTTGGTGGTTGCTGCTGTTGTGGTGTGAATGAGGTGGAGATTGATTCATGTATGGTTATGGGTTCTCTCACAGACTGGCTAGAGTCTGTGAGAAAAAGATGCTGATCCTTCATTACATTTTATGGCATTTTTGCTTTCTTTGTGGTCTTATGAGTAGATGTTAGTGGTTGTAGAGAGTTTATTAGTTGGTAATGACAGTTACCTGAGATATGTGTAACAGTGTTACATCCTCGATGGTTTCAGTGTGTGTCTATGCATCTGGTGCTTATTTATTTATGTATTTATTATTACTGTCTCTTTGAATATGGGCCGATTATGTAGTCCAACAACAGCCTGTAGCTGTAAAATCAATCACAGTGAAGTTATTTGAGGGCAGCATGATTGCGGGACTATAGCACTGAAGGCCCATTTTGAAAACACATGCCCCGCCACTGACTCGGGTCATATTCATAGAAAACAGGCCTCAAGCCAATTATTTTTTTCAGATCAGATCAGAATTGATTGTCTTCATGGTTCGGACTCATAATTATACAAGCTGTGATGTGAATGCACTTGTTCTCCCATCTGGCAGGCATGAACATAATGATACTTCAGGCACCAAACCCCCCCATCATACTTGTGAGACAACCCATGGTATTCAAACTGAAATGGACTAACTGGTAGTGAACCTAACAGTGAGCTAACTCTAGCGCCGTGTGGTTGTTGTTGTCATCTCTCTCTGGTCGTTTCCATTTACCAAACTACCATTACTGGGTGATGACAACAGCACGCAACACATCTGTATCTGCATACAGCTACATGAAATCCGATCTGAGATCATGTGACATGGAGCTGGATATGTATCTGATCTGTGATCTCGTGTGAAAGTGACTCAAATCTGACTCATGAAGATCAGATTTCTGTGTTCACACAACCTCTAAAAAATAATCTGATTCATGCCACATTTAGGCAAAATCATCAGCGTGGAGTCCCCTTTGTCTGCTGATGCACTCTCAGCTTTAGAAATGGCACTTACTGCTTTAATATATACATGTTGTCAGAGGTATCAATGCTATTTGCTTGGTATCCATTAAAGAAGTCTGGTACCCAACCCTAGGATGATCGCAATCATTCTCTATTAGTAGTATATAATCTATTATTGGTCGTTTCTACTGACACAAAGCCTGCTTCGGCTTTAAGCTGCTTTTATTCTTTTACACTCTCCTTCTTCTAATCTTAACTGCATCACTTTCTTCCTCCTCCTCCCCTTCTCCCACCTCCTATCACTGCCCCCCACTCATTTCACAGCGCCAAATTGTTTCTGCTTGGTTAAATGTCAGCAGCATATGTGACATCTGTGCACCAATTATGATGAGGATATTGCACTGGGCATGTCTAACAAAAGACCTTGTATTGCCCTAGTGTTTGCACTTCCTTGAAAACAATTGCAGAATGAATCTTCCACATAGCTCTCTTTATAATATGATACTGATACTAACACTGGTCATCGTTTGAATCAATTAAATAAGGTGATCATTTTATTATATTAGGGTACAGTAGTCTATAATACTTGCAATAAAGCCTGCTTCATCCTGATTTGATTATCTGATCACTCACTTTAGACTTAAGCTAGCTTCGAGTGGAACATTCTAGTCCTAAATGTTTTTTAAGGGCTGGTCCTTGAAAAAAAAAAAAGCCTTTGAAAGGACCATTGAATACTTAACTTTGGCAAACTTCAAATGTACATTGAAAATAGGATTCCCATATCCCTGTCCATGATTGTCCTTCCTTTGACCACTTTGGTCGTAACTAACCGCTGGAGACCAGGAACATGCAACAAGACCTTGAGTTCTGGAGCTGCTCTGTCCCGGTCATCTGGCTTTATAATTTGGCCCCTGTCAAAATAAGTCAGACCCTTATGCTTGATTAATTTTTCCTTCTTTCAACACATTACATTTCAGACCAGAATGTTCAATTGCTTCCAAATATATTCCAAGCACTGACAGGAGCCATTGAAACTTTATAATCAACGTTATTGACTTCACCTGTCAGTGGTTATATTGTTATGGCTGATGGGTACACATGCTTCTCACTTTGGCATTTTACCACCACGGTACAGAAAGAACTTGATATACTAATGTGAAGGGATTTAAGTTAAGTAATTGAAAACGACCCAACAGCCAGCACCTGCTTTTTTCAGTCGTTCACAACATCGACCTAAAGGGACACCCATGTGCAAATAGCAGTTACATTAGGGGAGGATGCACCTTCTCGCATGATTGAACAGAAGATATGGTGCGGGATTCAAAAGGAGGGAACCTGGAAGGTGATCCTTATCCTTTAAAGCAGGTCACTGTCATGATCTTGACAGACTGACAATGGACACCATGCATCATCACCAGAGAGCTTGGTATCATGTATGGCCAACACCAAAAATGGAGCGACGCCTGCAAGCTCGTTCAGGCAGTCAACTCGAGCTGCTCTGCATACTCACATGACATGCCACACCCTTTCTGGGACTTAAGGTAGTGCTGCTGATGGACATGGGAAATAGTCCTCACTGTATAATTAACCATACAAGACCTTTGCTTGAAGCTAGTATCCTGATCTATTGAGACAGCTAAGACGGACTGGCTTCCAGAGTAGAGATTTGGAAAGTCAGATGTTACTGGCTTTGAAAATAATGATGACATCACCACTGCTGTAGACTACAGTACTTACCGGAGGTTCAAGACTTCTAAGAAGGGCTCCAAGTGTCCAAATGTCAGATGAGACTGGGTTGACACATAAATGTAGTATATTTTCAAAAACAGACTACTTGTATCTCAGGCCCTGAACCTATAAAATCCTTATTTATAAAGTTGCTTTCCTGTTTTCATGAGCAATCATAGCATGGTTTCTAACTTTACAGTCAGTCGGCTTCTGCTGCTGCTGTCTTCCTCTCCTCTCCACCTCCCTGCCTTCACTTTCTCCCCTCAATCTCCCTTCCTTTACTTAGAGGTGACTGTGACTAATGAGTCTTTAGAGACCTCTTCTTGTAGGAGGAAGAGAAAGAATGGGTTCTACAGGCACATGGTGGAAAGATGTATTGCAATGCCAGCAATTTGCCTCAGAGGCCCGTGTTAACGAGAGTACTCAGTTTCCACTCAGATGAAGAAACAGGAAGATTGTGAAAGACAAAGAAAATATTCTCAGCTGCACTCAATCTAATTACTGTTAGGATGCCAACAGGTTCCGAAACACTTTGCTGTGTTTAATTCCGATGCTTAATTCTAACAGAACGTTGAAAATCTTGCTGAGGGGCAATCAGAAGGCAGCAGCACAAGGACCCAGAGAGAAGGAGGTTTTCTTTAGGGGATAAAACGAGGAGAATACTTTACATCTAGAGCTGTCTAGTTAGGACAATTGTTAGCTATGTAATAATAATCGGGGCAGGCTGGGTGACTGCTGGTTAGGTGTAGAGCAGGAGGACAGCTGACAACAAGCGGAGAGTGGCCCGACTGAACCCTGTCATGGGGCTTGTGTAGCAAAGAATCGTCACAGTGCACGGTTGGTGGCTATCCCAGCTAGTGGGCTAAAAACAAACCTGAAATCCAGGAAAAACAGGCAACAGTAAAGATGGTGATATAAAAAAACCTTGAAAAATCCCTGACGATCAAGTCTGCATTAAAACAATAAAAAACATTACAGCCAAAAAAACTACAACTTTAAATACAGCTTAAAAACAATTAAATTTTGATTTGATTTGATTAAATTGAATGATACAAAACCTTGAATAATATCGCATCTATTAGCTTTCAAATTTGTTTCAATCAAATGATCACTTATCACTTTAAGTGAACCAGTAGGTAACCACAAACTGTTTTAATGAAATTAAAAGCTCCTTTTAACGCTTTACCCTTGATTTCTGACTTCTGAAGTCGAATATTTTTCCAATTTGTATTCTGTTCTAAATATTAGCAGCATAAGAATTCTTTTACTTAGACACGATGTCCTGAGTGACACTCAACCAGTCCTGACAACATATTTTGAAAAAAGTAATATGGCTTTATTTTTGGGCTGTAAAAAGATGATGTGGAAATCTGTGTTCCTGGGTTGAAAAAAATAACAACCTTCACGTTAATTTATATTCAAATGAGAAGAAAAAGACCATAAAAACACGGAGTTAACAATACAGAAGTCTGATAAAGAGCAGCATTTCAAAAAAATAATTGTTCCATAACACCCTTTGCTCTGTCAAATAACCAGAATAAAATGACTATTGCTATTTATTCTATCATGTCTATGAGTTGAGGAAATGTGACATTCATTTGTATAAAAATTGTCATGTTTACTATAAAATGTGAGCATCCTTTCTCCTCCAGTAGAGCTGGATTGACTGAATTGTGTTCTCTAGTTGGCTCGCTGCACAGGTTCTAGGTTCTCCACACCAATCATACACAAAGTGACAACTGTGTCCCTTATTGGCTGTTAGGCTCCTGTCTAACAAGCCTAACTCATGACATACACGGCACCAGCAGCTGAGCTAAGCTGTGCTGTACCCAAGAAGTGTCAGTCTTTACTTCCAAAGCCCCAGTGTGGTGCATCTTCCCTTATCAGCACTGACCTTCCCCTGCACTGTCACCCATGCTGATCCCCTCTACTCCAACCTCCCCCCAGCCTCCCTAGACTGTGGCCTCAAGCTCATCAGGGGGAAATCGGGCCAGCATTGGCTAGATGATGAGGCCGGACGACAGCACCATCGATTAGCTGTCCCCCAGGGCTGATCTGTGGCTAACTGCTTGCTGGAGTCGCATATCTCCGTTCTTATACCCAACTCCCCCCACCATCATCAACACCCTGACTCTCTTCAGAACCAGCCCCACGTCCGTTTGGCACCAAGACCACGGTGGCGCCTCCTTTCCCCCAGCTCAGGGAAGGAGAATAACAGGTCTTGCTGGTAGGAAGGTCACAGTGCTAGATTTATGTCCATTTTAACAGACGGAGGCCACATTGGGTGCAGACATGAGCAATCAGAACCAATGCTGGATCCTATATTTTCACTGATAGACTAGGGTTAGGAGCTATTCAATCCCCTCAGCTTGATACAATTTCAAAGTCATGCATGGAGTGAAGGAAAAGGGGGGGAAGAAAAAGCTTTCACCCTGTGGCAGATAGACAAGTGTGATAGCTGGTAAGCTGAACCCTATGTGTCTTTAAACTCTCAATGCTTTTTTTCACGTTGAGAAGATTGTGACCAATTTGATGGCGATAAGAACGGAGGAGAAGAAAGCAGTCGCAGGTCACGTTGGAAGTGACGTGTCTACTTTAAGCTAACTAGCTTGTTCTTCGTTCTCTGCTCTGCACTAACTGGCCCTACAAACTTTAACAAGGCCCTTAATTGCTGAGAATGGCAATGACCATTAGGGCCTCGCAGTGAGCTGCTGATGAAATCAGAATAATCACTTGCCTCAAGTAGCTCGGCGGGATACGGTAGCGTGGAACACCCCACAAAGCAAATGATGGTGTGGACTGATGCATGAGTGAGTACATGTGTTTGTGATGGGGGTGGCTGTATGTAAATACTTGATTGTAGCAATTCAACCTTCAAACGACAAGATGGGCCGGGGCTGACCGGCAGGAGCGACAGATAATTACACTGCGTGACCCCTCCTAACCTCACGATCGCCCACTCTGGTTATCAGATTTCACATTTGACGATGTTCCACAGAGAAATCTCTGGGCCATTTGTGAGATGGATTAGATTGCTTTATTGAAAGGCCCGTTGGGGGATGGGGTCAATGGGGGCTTTCATGTTTGTTTGAGGTTGGGAAACGAGAGGGGACAGCCGGTGTAGATGAACAAGGCAGCAGATCGGTATGCCAGACAAAGAACAGGACCCCATTTCCAGGTCGACTGCAACAAGATGCTGAGAAACTATTCAGGGAATTTTAAGTGAGATCTCCTGATGGATCTCACAGAGACGCTGAGAGAATTTGTGAAAGGTCAATCTATTACATACGCAAATACTGCAATGCCCCAAAACGGCTTTAGTAGTAACACTGTGGTCATCACCGATGCATTAAAACTGCCTTGACTTTAAAAACTTCTAAATTCTATCACAGCTGTTATTTATTTAAAGTTTTTTTCAAATTTGTGATTTTTCTAAAACATATTTGGGCCATTATGCATTTGTATGTATTTCCAAATAAATAGAAATCCTTCAAAACCTAAGCTTAAGTGGTTCCAGAAAATATTTTGATAATTCGAAATTCTTATGGCACCCTTTACAAGTAAAAAAAACTAATAAAAAAGCATTGAAACAATTAAATATCACATTAAGGAAAAAAAGTTAATTAACGGGATGAAATAGTGCCTGAGAGCAATTTTTTGTTATAGTGTAGGAAAAATAATCCAGATGTAAATACTTATCTAACAAAAAGTTTTGTCAGTTCCTTCAACTGGAACCACAATTGTCCTACAATTCATATTGCATGATGAAAAATAAAATGAATCACTACATGAATTTAGTGATTACATGCTATATTTTAAATTAAGAATGTTATTTGTCAGTAACAAGTTAGCTGTTTAGTAAATCAGGTGTCTTTAAAAAAGGTTTTTGTTCCTTCCAGGGGATACTCGGTTGAAAAAACCCCCCTTTGAAATACCCACCTTTGAAATGTAACTTGTAAATCAGTCACTGTATTGTTTGATCAGGTGGGACGTGGTTGAAAGAACATATTTAAAAAAAGTGAAATACTAATGACAAAGTCTGAGCCACTGATCTAGGATGTTAACACATGGCAAACAGAGTGGACATTTAAATAAAAATTCCTGCGGAGGGACTCGCCCTTCCATGTAAAAAAAAGAAATGGAAAACAAAAAGTCAGTTCTGATGAACAGCTCCAATTAAAACTGGTGTCACCTCATAAATTCTCCCCAGGCCCCGGTGAAATTGTGATGGGCATCCGAATGTTGCCTGCAAGGCCATGGCGGATCATGTGAAACACACTGACGTAGATTTTTCTCAACAGTTCATCGAGTGACCTAATATAGAAAGAAAGATTTACTTGCGCTTAAATGGGTTTTAATGTGGGGGAGCAGAGTGGGCCTGCCTGTTCCTCGCTGATGAAGATTAGCTGACTTCTTCCATTAGGAGATGCTGTCTGGTGCAGCCAGCTGAAGTGGCAAGACAATAACTGGGCGCTAATTGTGTGTAACCAGGTCTTCTGCCTTTAGTATGCACACCGTGTCTGGCCTGTGTGAGTGTGTGGTTGCATGACGGTGATTGAGTCTGTGTGTCTGCAGCAAAGTCCAGTCGGGGAAAGTAGAAGAGATAAATGCAGGAATCTAGCCAACACCTAAACTGTTGTTCATCAAAGAGTTTTTTTTTTTATTATAGAGTTCTTTTTAACCTTCAAAAAACCTTAAATAACATTCTAGTTTGTTGACAATGTCCCCTGAAGCTCTCCACACCATTCAGTCACATGACCACTGGTCTGTTTTTTAAGCACAGGGAATTCAGGACTGTTGAAAGAGTTAATTCATTTTCTTTTTCTGAGAATGTTCTAATAGACTAATTGCGGGCTATTGTATGTCAGTTTTCTGTATCAAGGATCTCCATGAATGCCTCTTTGGGGAGATTTCCAAAGAACACTATCATTTCACTATTCCTATTCAATGAATTCATATCATGTTCATTCATATGAGTTCATATAAATGGTTCAGACCGTTTTATATGGAGTTATTTTTCATGGATGCATGGATGTGTGCCACTAGCTATCTATGCATCTATCTATGTATCTATCCATCTATCTATCTAAACTCATCAATCAGCCATAACATTAAAACCACAAGTCTAATATCGTGTAATGCCCCATTTTACCAGGAAACACAGGCTAGCCTTTGCTCCCTCCGGTCCTCGCTTCCATAGTTGTCCATCCTTACACCACTTCATCAGCAGATCTGGAGATGCTCTAACCCAGTGGTCTAGTCATCACAATGTATTCAGTAATATTCTAACTTCAACTGTCACTGGTTATAATGTCATGAGTGTATTAATGGCGTATATATAATATACTTTTTTGTAGATTTAGGAAATGTTTTGTTCTCATAAGACATTCTCTATGTGTTTCTGATGGCTTAGTGATATGGTGTGTCTTTGAAAGTTGCGTCTTCTATCTGTCAAAGATAATGTTGACTGTGTTTTGTGTTAACACTGTGTTTGTTAGAGAACTGTATTGCCTTTGAAAAGCATGTTTTGTTTGGGCAGAATGGAGGACATGTTTGAACAACGTGTGTCAAGTACTAGAAGATTTGAAGGAGTCTGTTTTTCGTCTCCTTACAAGTACTCACGCACCACACCAGAGACCGCCGTTAACATCAGTGGCACAACATTTTCAAATGGTGTGTGGAAAAAACATCTGTCAGTGTGTGGGCAGGAGTTCTTGGAGGGAGCAGGCTGGCTGTTTATTTGTTGCATCCTGGGCAACTTTCAGAGTTCGGTTTCCTCATGGTCATGTAATTATATGGGTGCTGGTCAATTTAAGAGACAAAATTCTAAATTAAAGGAAAGAGCAGATCAAATGAACTCATATTATTGTGCCGATGCTCAATGCATCGTTATTTCTATTCCTATTTGTAGTTGAGGGCTCAGGACTATTAGAAGCTTTTGAACTACCACAATTCCATTCGCCATCACTAATTGTGTGGGTGTGACTGTTTTACTGGATTGCATTAAATTTGTATTTTGTTTGTTTGATGTCTCCCTTTATTCTGGTGCTGTGTAAGAAGTATTATTCTGAGATCTACCACATCCTGTCTGCAGGACAGGTGGAGATCCGCGAGTGAAGATTGTGAGACCTTTGTTTAACTATCAGCAGCTCTTGGGGTTCACTATGATGCAAACTAGCTTCCCTGACAAAGGATCTGCTCGTATAGAGGTCGAGCAGAGGAGCAGAACTGTGATCCAATAACTCACCTCTGATTGCAGAGCTGGCATGCGAAGCAGTCCAGGTGGTAGACGTTCTCCTTGGCCCTCATGACCATCTCGAAGGCTGGGATTAGTTTGCTGCAAGCCGCGCAGTTCCCTGTTACACCAAACAACCTGTGGAAAACACAGAAAGAGAGAGAGAGAGAGAGAGAGAGAGAGAGAGAGAGAGAGAGAGAGAGACATAATCTAATATGTTAATTTGTCATATTTTCTTGAAAATAAGTAATTTCCCCCATGTGGTATGACAATAATGGCAGTAAAGAATAAAAATTATTGAAAGGTTAATAAAAATAATAAAAACTACAACAACAACAACAACAATAATAATGATAATAACAATAAAAATCGTAATTATAATAAAATAATACACAGTGTTTGTCAGATGCCCTATTGTAAAAAGACTGGATCTGTTTAATCTTCATTTATCATTTGATCAAGGGGGGCAGGCATTAATTGAATTCTAATCTTAGTCATGATTTTGGCTTCTCGCAAACAGATGAAGGCTCCACCCATCGAACATTACGCTCTAATACAAATCAAGCGCTCCCTAAACCACTGCCTCACCAGCTTCTTGCAGTCGGCTGCCTGTGCAAACATTTCCTGGACCAGACGAGTAACGTTGACTTTAAAATAGTAACAAAAATATGTAACAGAAAGCAGACGGTCTGGGTGGAATTTAAATGTAGGGAGAAGCAGAAGGTGAATTTACCTTGACATGGATCATTATCTGCTGTTTGGAAGTACTTTGGATTTAAAGGAAGTAACGTTAACCAAGACCAAATAATATGACCATCTATCTTGTTCAAACACTTGAAAACACGGATCCATGAGGAGTGCATGAAGACCGAGAAAAAAGAAAAATCATCCATCATCAACTCAGACTTCCATGACAGTGACCCTGGGTGGCGTACAGGTCACCCCATTCATCCAGCCAACAAAGACGCTGGCAATCACATTCCATTTACTCAAACATATTTGTGTCATAAACACTGTGTGTGATGAAAGCTTCAGGAAAAACAGTCAACACACTGGACAAAAGCTACAAGATACCCTCATGTAATTGTCGTTCCATAGCGGCGTTACCTGCACTGCAAAGCTCACACCGAGGCCCAGTACTTTTCTGCGACCACTGACCCACAGTCAGGCTTAACAATGGAGCTGAACATGAGCCCGACAGTCAATCAATGAATAATCGTGATCGAAAAACGGATCAATCATTATCATTTGGCCATGATTGTGATGGTCTCTGTGAAGAAACATTTAGAAGGATGTGATTCCTGCTGACAGAAACACGTTCAGCATGTTGATGAACCTAATAGGTCATGCCTGTGGGTGTGGACAGAAAACACAACCTTGATGTTTTGCCATCAGCTGGAATTGATCTTAAATTTGCAGAGCTTGGAAAAGCAGGATAGTGTTGGGTCTCTCACAGTTGAGATGATCATGGCTGTGTTGCTTTTTTCTTTAGCTATGGTTGCAAAGTAATCAAGCATTTTACTACATTGTTGCATCACTCTAATGCATGAAAAACGTAGATCAGGTCTGTAATTAATGAAGTTAGGTTGATGAGATGATCTAACTCTATTCACATGTTTGTAACAAAGACTACAAACATGTGTACTGATGATTTCTTTAAGATGCACATACTTCTAACAAGGAAGATCAGTAAAACCCTATTTATTTTAGTTTTTTTTTTTAAGCTTCATTTCACTCATCCATGAGTTGGTGATCTTCTAGAAATTAGATTCAGGATCTGGTTCCAGATGCACTTTCAAATTGTATAAACAATCAGAATTGATCATTTAAGATTTTAAATTAATTTCTTATGTCAATGCATGTTTCTGTAAGATTGAAGCAGGGCAAGAAAAACAGCAAATTCAGCCGTCACAACTGAAAACCTGCAACAAGAAGGAATCGTGATGGAGAGGACAAAACAGTCCAAAGAGGGGCTTCATTTCATAAAATAAGATGACAATTGTGATAGTTATGATGTTTTTAAAATAGTGGAAAAACCGGCAGCCGAAATTAGCCGAGACGACTTTCTACACAACATTGACTTCAATTCCAGGACTGTTTTGTATTAGACATTTTGTACATATTCTGCTGCTTCACAACTGAATAGTCCATCCGTTATTCAGTGTTTACACCAATCAGCCACAACGTTAAAACCACTTACCTAATATTGAGTGGATCCTGTCTTTTCAGACGCCTTTCTATCAGAGAAGCATTAACTATTTAAACAAATTGTGGTACAGTAGCTCTTTGGTTGGATCAGACAACATAGTCTAGCTTTCACTCCCTGCATGCAATCTGTGAGCCTTTGGGCATCCGTGACCCTGTGGCGTGTTTTGTGTTGAAAGTAGAAAAAACGGGCCAGCAAGGATATGAGGGTGGTTAGTGGTTAGTACCTGCCAAAGTAGTCTATGGAAGGACAACCAGTGAACTAGGGATAGTGGAATTCCTCAGTTTCACTTATGCATGTGGGGAGAAAGGGATACTCGACCCCACAGGGGAGCTACGGGGCAACAATTGCTGAAACAAATGAGTTTTTTCTGATACAAAGTTGCGGAGCACACAGTGAATCACAGAGCTGTTTTTGCATATTAAGAGGGGCTCGCACCCTATTAGACAGGGGGGTTTAAAGATTTGGCTGATAAAGTTACGGTATTTCTTAGAGTTGAGAATGTATGTGAAGCGAGGGCATAATAATACCATGTTTATCATGTATAACAGGTCTTTAAAAGCTTTAACAGCAAATCTGAGAGGGTGAACCGTTTTTTTTTTGGCTCATCCCACCATAGCGTGAATCGCATCACAGCCAGATATGGATGAAACATAATTCAAAGAACTTGGCTGCTTTCCTGGTGCAGTGTAATGACGACGATGAGAATTTGAGTGACAGTTGTCAAACAGACAGTGGTCAACACACCAACACGAGCTGCCGACAGATAGATGGGCTCTCTGAATCAGTCACAGAAACGAATTGGACAGAGCCGGGCAACAGTGAGACACAGTGGGGCTACAGCTTGGGCCGTAGAAATAAATGGGGACATAGTTAGCACTACTGCCCAGGGAGGACCCTATTATTTCTTTGCCTGCTCTGGGGACATTAATATGAGTATTCATTAGAGATTCAGGTCTGCTGCCTCATTGCGACCTAGGCCAGACTATTGAGGGGAAGAAAATATCTGATAACGAAATCATATAACAAAATAACCTATTAGGCAGACTTCTTGAGGCACTTTTAGCCGTCGTTGTTAAAATGATAAAACAGCATGCCACTCTCAGAGTCTGTAAGAGATCGCAATCTGATAAATGATCTCAGGGCTCGGGATATGCAGGGTTGTTTATTAACCTTCAGAAAGTATGTTTCCCAGAGGCAAAGGAAGTAGATAGATTGTGCCCTCATGAATACCTACAGAATTAAGAGCCACTGTCAACACATCCGCAGACAATGAAGGATATCTCCTCTAACATGGGAGGTGGGTAAAAACAAAGAGCCAATCTGAAGGATTACTGCTTAATTAAAAGAATTGTGCCTTTTCCTTTGAGTCATCTAAATTTAGATATATCTCTTTTCCTTTCTTTCTTTCGGCAGGACTGTGCGTCGCTGCAAGGCCTTCACATGAAACAGATGAAAACAACGACTTTTCCTCTTAAAAAAACAAAACATTCATGCAAAAAAGAAAAAGAAGTGACATATTTAGAGTGATATAATGATCACAAGCGTGTGAGCACTACAGCAGCGCAGTGTTCCTCTGGACAGAGACGATGTAGCAGCCTCTCACTGTGCAGGGACGAGTGTCTTTGTCTTCCAGCAACCGGAATCATTTTGAGGTAGCAAGCTTTCTGGAGTCTAAATGATGCGGGGTATTTTTTGTCAAAAAAAATGATTTGAGCATTCTGCCTTTAATCTTGAATGGAAAGGATGTTCTTTTTCTTTGCAGAATGAATGTGGCCTGCATTGTTGAAATGCCATGCTGCTTTTCTCTGAGAGATTCCCATAAATGTAGGCATTTGAGTCAATAAATAAGTTCCCTACATTCCTCTATGGTAAGTTATTCCTGGATGCAATAATTCAATGAATTAAGATTTAGGATTAAGTTTATTTGCTGCTTTCTTTATGTGTGATACATGCATAAAAACAAGAGAAAGGACATCCTTTAGGCTCATTTATAATCCATCTACATATGAAAATAGACACACCCGTTTCAAAGGTTGTATACGTCAGCACCGATATTCTTCCATGCATCCATTTTGTTGACAGTGATTCAAAAACAAGGTGGCAGTGTAGGGTCAAAACTTTCAACAAAGCTAAAAATAGTGATGGTATCGCAAAGATTTTGATTGTATAGGCTACAAAGTAAATACAAAGTAGAAGCAAAAACAACATTGCACTTGTCGGATGTCTGTAAGGACATTAAATATATCGTGACATGTACTTCAAGAATTTAGTTCTCATTTTCTCATTGCTAATCTTTGCCTTGTGTTCATAGCGGTTTGTTATGTCTGACTTGAATGGTGTCCACACTGCCCCCGGTGTTTTACTGTGGTACTGTAAGTACTTAAGCAACTCTGACAATGGACAAAATGTGATGACTAGACGACTGGATCACAGCATCTCCAGATCTTCCTATCTTGTTAGAACACACAAAAAGCTGGGTTCTTTTGGTGGAAAAAAGGAGAACCAACACCGTATTAAGCAGGTGGTTGCAATGTTATGGCCGATTGATGGATTTAAATATGATAAATTATGTAACCCTGTTAGTACAGTGAGTATTTTCTTTCATGTTAAAAAGTCAAATGTTAAAAACTTTCATTCAAACTTGGAGTTTAAACAATGACAACAGCGCCTACTGTCTTTGGATTCTGTTTTTTTTATATGGAAAAATGCTCATGAAGTGTTTCAAAAAGGGTTGTGTGTGCACTTGCACATACTTTTTGTCACTCCTGCATATCCTGGTGCTACATAAGAGCCATAAAAAAAAATCTAGCAAATTTTTTCTTAATAAAACATTCCTGCTAATATGAAACTAAATTTAACCAATAGGAAGGGAGATTAAAATAGTAATTTTAAGCAATAAGGGAGTTTTTCCTTGCTTAACTTTTGGTATGTAGTCAAGGTCAAGGCCCATAAGGGTCTTTCACTGACTGGACTTTTATGCTGGTTTTAAGAATAGCCAAACAAAACTGGTGAATCCCACCTGCAGATTTGATTTAGCTTAATACAAGACACTTTGATTACATTTGAGATTATTTGGTGTCTTTCTACAATGGTTGCTTTTTTCCAGTGGAAAATTTAAAAGAAGGGGGTACATTGATTTCATTGAATTTCCTGCAGACATACCTGAATTAAACCGTGTTACCGATTCCAGAAATAAAGACCGTTGGTGGACATTATTTCAAGCTGAGCTATCAAACTGAAAAATAGAAATATATTAAAGAATAATGCTCAGCCAATAGATACATGCATTGATTTTTATACTAAGGCAAAACAAGCCACTCAATAAATGAAATAGTGTGAAAGAAAATCCAAAGACTAACATGGTTCCCAAAACAACATCCAAAATCTCCACTCCTCGGCTTGTTTGCTGCATAATTCATCTTACACCTTTCCTGCGCTGCTTTAACCACTGTTCTAAATGATTAAACATCACCTCCCAACCTGTGCTGACTGTTGGGAAAAATGTACACACCGACTCCTCAAATCAAACAATCTTTGCAGACACTGACAAGATGAGCTAAAATAGTGGCTGAGCTGATAACAGTTTCTGAGGTTTACCCAGAAGCACCAGGGGCTCGCTGAGCTCATGTGCTCTTCAAACCGGGGACGCACAGGAAGCCCTGGCTCACCCGGCGGGGAGGGATGATAGATGGAGCGTACCTGCCAGTCGTCTTTCGTCGCTCCGCCAGTTTGATGCAACAGACGCTAATGGCTCTCAAGGGAGGAGGCAAATTACGCGTGGTTTGGTTGTAATGAATTCACCGGCATAGACCCCCCCCACCAAAAAAAAAAATTCAGATGATGATGGTTTACAGGTAAAAAAAATCCAGGGCCTGGATCTCAATTCTTTCAGCTGTCTATTAAAATTGTTTACATATATATATATATACTTTCTCAGACTGACACTTGGTGTGAAAACTGTGAGTGTGCTGACAACCACCCCGTCCCAAGAAAACAGATTAACATACGTAGAATAGCAGGCCTGACACACCATATCCATGGCTGACAAGATAGCATGTATATTTAAAGAGGTTGTAGATACAACATGAAATTAAAATTCATGCTTTGCTGAAATCTGACTTTGAAAGAGAGCCGAGGCAGTCAGTGACCAGTACCTTGTTTCAGTCAAAAGGCTGCGTTCACTGTGCATTACAGTGGAGGCTCAGTGGGGTCTATTTGATGAGACAAAAACAGACACCAATTAAATTATTTCACAAGGCTTTAGTGAAGTGGACCCGAAAAGCCGATCATAATGTGCACGGGCCCCGGACCCCTTTACAGAATTCTGGAGTGGTGTAATGCCGATGCTTTTCTCAGTTTTGTTGAGCTGAATCCAAAATGAAATGACACCAGCAGGACCGGTGCCGAGGAAATAGGATGCATTATTCAGGAAGGTATACATGGAGGCACAGACACTGTACAAATACAGCAACACGTTTCGTTACAATATCAATATTTCATATTTCAGACAGCGCGTGCTGGCAGAGATTTAAAGAGAGTCACATCAGACAGGAGGCTGCTGCTGCTGCACCGCTCTGAAACAGTCCTGATAAGAGCTCAGTGATCGGAAAGCGCTTCGCTGTGATTAGCCAGACGAGATGCTTGTTGATGGTTTTAATGGTTTCTTTTGTTCAAAAAGAAATATTAGTGTATGGAACCTCAGCAAAGGCTATAAATCTCCTGATCTCACTGCAACATGCTGCTGAATGATTCAAAATGACATGTTGAGGTGAATCACCCAACCTAACTTGTGTTAGTTTTCACATGTCAGAGTTCGTACGTTAGTAATAAGCTTAGGCTGGGACTTATATAAAATCCATATAATTGTTTGTTTGGATCAGATTGCAGGAAGAATCTACCACCTCGCTCCATCAACCACCCAGGACAAATCACGAGGAGCGATGCTGACTTTGTCAGGCTGGAAGAGAACACACACGCTAAGTGTGATTAGGAAAAAATTTGAAATTACAACAAATGTGTTTCAATATTTTTTTATACCAACTCACCAAAATGAGGCAATATATCAGTTAATGTTCTAAGAAACGGAGCTGATGTAACAGACTCCTAAACACAGTACAATGACACATCCTCAGCAGGGCAGACACGCCGGCAAAAATTGCTACTTCTAAAATTTGAATTCTGACCTCATTTAACCGTCTGGGGTATTGGCCGATTCCTCTTTAACTGTATTGCCGATTTGACTCTTAAAATATCTAAAACAGAGTTTAAGATTCTACTTAGATTCCGTGTTTGGATAAAATATTTTACGTTTCAAAGAGGCATGGTGTCCATTTGAGTTACTATGCATGAGCCAACCACTTTACAGACTTTCATTAACAACATTTCAAGATCCTTTTCAGACAAACCCAAATAAAAAACAGATTTCACATAACCTCCACCCAAAGTCATTGGTGGGGGTAAAGATGAGGTCTCTATAACAAACCAAGGCAGAAATGTTTACATTTATTTTAAGTTCAAGCAAGTCAATGCGGAGCGCAAGGCAAAACTCCAGCTCACATCTCCATTTTTACATATTATTTTATCTCTGAAGAGATTTTTTGTGTAATGTATTATGTTTTGTGGACCTTTGTGTTGATGTTGGTTAATGGATAATTCAACTACACAGTTTATGATTGGTAGAGATTCAGTCAATCATGATTATGAGGGCAGTTTTCTTTCATATAATAAATGCATAAAATACAGGAACAGCAAAAGAGAACCCTGAAGCACCGTTTGTAAAGTAAGTGATAACGTAAATCTTTTACAAAGATAATAATCTAAGTAGTGGGAGATCACTTTTCCAGTTTTTTCCCAGTTCCATTGTGTTGAAGTAGTTTTAATGGAACTGTTTTCCATCAAAGAAATCATCCCGATAGGAACCGGTCAGCGTCTCCTGCGTGAATGTGATTCTGAAAATTGTGAACAAACTAAAATCTGCGCGACTTAGATATCTCAACTATCTCATCTAAACTTAAACTAACTCTGAACTAACCTCTCAGAACAAATTGCTGAAAGGGTTAACCGTACAAACTTCGGATGAGAGGATCAATCAAGTCCTCCATCATTCACCTGACTGGTTCTCACAGAACCATCAAGGGCAACAAATGAAGTTCATTCATTTTGGAGAGCGGGGGGGGGGGGGGGGGGGGGGGGGGGGGGGGGGGGGGGGGGGTACTGATAGCACCAGTGCCTCGAGTCGCCGTTTAAAATTCCGGCGGCAGCTTTGCTATTCGCTTCCCTTCCCCAACCCCCCATCTTTTCCACCCTTCCCACCACTTCAATTGCTCCAGCGTCAGCATGCATTCATCAGCTGCTGGATTAGAATTTGTTTCCTCACAAACCATTGATCATCGGCCTATTACTAGGCAAATGACAGTTAATTACCCACTACATTAACCACCGAGACCCGGGGACCAACTCCCAGTGCCATCAGTCAACATGATGAATGTGGCAAGTTCAGTAATGCACGGCCGTTCCCTCGCCCGCCTGCCACGCCGAGAACAACCTCTGGATCTCACTTCCAGGCACCCGGAGAAAATCTATGGCAATCTGCATAATTACAGGCTCAGGGTTAATAACAGATAAATGATTTGTTGCATCTCAACAGAGGATTTTTTAATGGGACTGCTCTCTGTCCATTTGAAGATCCGACCTGAATGGTTATGCGCCGCCGGCGTCCCGCTTGGAATATAATCACACTGAGGAGAACATAAAGTTTGGTTGTGTAACCAAGCAGGAGACACGGGAGACAACGGATATGCTTTGCTCATCAATACTTCAAACGAAAATATTGACACATGCACAGGGACAGGAGTGGGGCGGCAGAAATCCAGAGCGTTGATGTGGACTGTGTCAGGCGGAGGAGGGGAGGAGAGAGTTAAGGGGTAGCAGATGTAATCAGGTTCGTCCAATCCTCAATTTTGTCCCCCCTGCATATGTGATTGTCAGTGATTAAACAACTCTAAGAGCCAAATTATTTCAATTACCACGGCTATGACCTGGGAATTGTCCCAGGGATAAGATTTTCTCCTTGAGTGCTCTGACTTGCCTGGGTGCCAGTTCTATCAGTTCTCATCTGCACCTGGACTCTGATATCCTAATGATGAATTATGGCCTGTTTCTGAGAGACTGGCGACAACACAGAGGAGCATTCCCCTGAACTGTCAACTTGAGGAGCAGCCACAGAGTGCTTGCTAATTAGATTCTATGAGAACTCCTTGAAAAGGTTGAAAAACCCTTGCCGTCCTACATCCTGCATTTCCTGCAACCCGGAGGAGGAGAAGAGATAGATTACTGGTTGTAGCTGTTCGCTTTATCCAAAGGGAGCGCATTGACACGTGTTGAAATTGTATTTATTTTCCTCAAAGGATACTTTAGTCTGATTTATGAAGAGATAATCCCGTATCTTATATCTTTTACTCCATCTACAAATCTATTCACACTCGAAAATCTGTCAAGAATTCCTTTGGTTCTTAAACAAGGAACGACTGCTTTCCCTCCTGAACTAAATGTGAGATTGTAGACAGTTCTTATTATCATAACACTGATGTATTCAGGAGGTTTCTGTGCATCACAGACTAGAGATCGACCAACAAGCATTGAATCTCTGACTCTGTCTGGTTTTATCACTAGGTGTTTGTCATGGATGTATAAACGGCTGCAGGTGCGTGTGTTTGGTGTGTGTTTCATCCAAATTCACACAAAATCCAGGGTTAGGGTTAGGGTTATATGTGCTTTCAATCATGAAACCATAAAATAGCTTGGGTATGTGTTCATTGTCCTTTCACAAAACCTGATTACCACGCTACAACGTCTGTAACTGTTGGTATTCTGCATTCTTGCATCAAAATGGAAGTTGAACCAGATTTAACTGGAATTTAACAAATGTGTAGCAACTAAGTTCATAAAAGAACTGTACAGTCCCGAATAACGTGGCAGCCTGCACCACTTAAACACATCATGGGCCGTATTAAGTTGCATGGAAAGCTTTGTCATTCCTCAACAGCTGTGCCTAGTAGCACAGAAAGGGGTCAAATGTCAAACATGACGATCATGATGAGCAAAGTGGAAAAACTTTCCTCCGCCCCCTGGATCGTTTGATTTTGTTGAATTGGGAGATTTGAGCAGCCTGATGACCTGAGACGAAAGACACACATTATCATAAGTCTCAAATCTGCAAAATTATGTATGTAAACAAATATTAGATCCTAATAATGTTAAAATATACATCAGTTGAGAATATAAGACTTTAATAACCACCGTGGGGAAATTATACAGCTAGAGCAATTACAGAAATTATTCAAGCGGACAAAACGGACAACTAGGCGAAATGTCAATGATTTAAAAGGATAAATAACATTAAAAAGAGGGCAAATTGAAAAGTATGTAATGTTATATCATATGATATTGTAAAGCACATTTATGATTGGTAGATACTTGTCATTTACTTATAAGGTAATCTACTTTATTCAGTTGTGTTTAAGCATTCTTTTGAGTAGTAACAGAATTTCTGTTTATATATTCTTTTAGCAGTATTTCTTCTGACAGCAGTAGAAGGTAGAAACTACTTTTGAGTAAATTTAAAACGGTACCATGTAAATTGTACCATTCCGCCATTTCTGTTATTTTTGACATGTTTATCATAAATTATTTAAAAATATTCTTAATATTTAAATACTGTTTTTCCTCAATTTCCTTTGCGTGCACTGTCAAAATAGGAATTTTGAAATATATTGCAATACAAATATCCACAAAATACAACAAAATATCACAATACAAAAATCGCTCCAGCACACACAACCCAAGTATCCACCCATATACCATTTGAATCCACCGTTCCAACATTCCCCCCCCCCCCCCTCTGTTTGCGTGTATACTTATGGATTGTGCCAATATTGATTTGAACCTTTTCTTCAAAAATACATGCAGTTTGATCTTGCAGCAGATAAGTGTTATTTCTGTGTGTGTGGGTGTGAGCAGGTGACCTACCCCAGCCTTCTTTGACAGACTAGCCTGTTACTCTTTATTTGGCACTAATACCCATTTCTCAACAAAGAGGGCAAGTTCCAACTTGTGTTAAACACAAAGACGAAACAAGACAACAACAAAAAAGACAAAAAGACATGCAGTAACATCGAAGAGCAGTGTTGTGGTTTGTGTTCCATGCACCCGCTGCCAGCCAAGAGCCTGAAGAATGTCAAGAACCGAACACAGTGGAAGGTTGCCCCAAAAGACAGAGGTGGATTTAAACCCATGAGGTTCTTAAACTGTGGTAGCTACTGCTGCCCACCGGACCACGGTGCCGCTACAAATGAACCCCAATGCTTGAAATATGTTTGAAGCCATAAAGAAGCTGCAAATTTAAAAAAATAGATGCTTCACAGACCATCTTCAACTTGGCAGCGCAAAGGATCCCTCCTTCCACTCAGTGCATTTTCAAGGTGGACAACCAAGATTAGTGACAACCATTCAGTATCTGACAACCTCCCCTTCTGTTGCCGAGTCATGTTGTTAAAAACTGTGCATGAAAGTGTTTTTGTGGAACATTATCATGTCACAATGTCGGGTGACCTTTGTCAAAATAACCACATATCTGCTTTTATTATTTATGCAAAAAAAAATTCTTTCATGAGGTGACCGTAACCTATGACAACCAAATTCTAATCTATTCATCCTTTCGAAGGATGTTAGCACACATTTTGAAGAAATTCCCCCAAGACAGGGGATAATGCTTTCACTGGATTGGGATGGACAGATGGGCAGACAAATAACTGGGAGCATAATACCTCCAGACATGACCGTCACCGATGGAGAGTTGTAAAAACGTGCACTTAAAACAAAGTAACCAAGACCAGGCTTTCGGACTGTTTGGCTGTGATGGGTTTGGGTGTAATAAAAGATTCTGAGCCCTGCAGGAGGCAGATGTGCAGCTCGATAGGCACTTCTCTGTGCCAGCCCACCTGCAACAGCAGAGTATGATCCAAGCTGTAGCGCACTAGGCCTGCAATTATCGGCACCAAACACGCACAGTCCCACGAGTCAGTGCTCTTCACAGCCAATTTACCTAATCTCAGCTGGAGGGGACATTCCAAAAAATAATCCATTCAGATGACTACTATCAAGCATTATTCAAGGAAAATAACAGAGAAAAAATTGCGAGTAGAGAAAGTAATGTTCATAAAGAATGACGGTGTTCAATTTAAAAATACAAGGATTATTTTGAAACAAGCTTGATTTCTGAAAATAATGAAAGGCTTTAGAGATTCTAGTAAATTATCTGTTTCAAGAGGATGACAATATAATTCATGAAAGACCAATTTCTATTTTAAAGGAAATTATGTGGGCCGTAAAATAGACCAAATCTACCACATTGATTCCAAATGTTGTATATGCTTCCACTTAGATAACCCTGACCCTGTGCAGATGAAGAGTGAGTCCGAACCTAATCCTAAATACGTTGGATGATTGGCAATTTACAGTGTCAGAAAACAGCATTTCCAGTTTCTTTGTAACTCTGCCAATTGAAAGGAGTTTACTCAACAAAAGATTTTACAGATTTTTTAAAGTGTAACCGGCACAGATCGGCTTCAGAGAGGCCGCACCTCCATAAAACTGTAACCCTTTGTTGTGTTTTGACCTTGCGTTTACAAGAAGACGGTGATGTGGGGGTCTGAAATGACAAACATTTGATGACAACTTACAGAGAATAACCTTTTCAAAATGCAATCAGGGGGATTGCTTGTAAAATGCAGGGGATTGGGGGCTCTGGGGATATACCCTTGAGGTGGGGATGACAGTGTCGGCCTAACTTATAATGTGCTTATGCTTAAGGCACATAAATCATGTACGCACCAACTTGCTTTAAGCTGTCTGTGCAGATGCAGATTTATTGTTTCTTTCTTTGACAAACAAATGTTTGTAGTTTTTTGATATGGCCTGGCCACGTTTATCACATCCAGTGGTTCTTTAGCTATTCGTTAATGGTGGAGCTGCTTTATTTGATTATTGGAGATGACAAGACCGTTAAGAGCTTTAGTTAATAGCTTTCTCCTCGAATCACAAAGGCTACACTTAACAGACAGGGCGAACAGCATTGTCATTGAAGGTCCCGCATATTTTCAATTAAATGGCATTCCTCCTGAACCGCTGGGAAACAAAACAAAAGCCCCTCACATTTGATCTCTTATGTGGGAAATGTGACCCCTCTCATCTGTACAATTAAGCGCTGGATGGAAACAGGCCCTCCAGTATGTGTGACCCTCCTTCAGACTCAATCACCGGTGATTATCGGCGCCCAGTTTGCCCTCTTAGCATTTCCAGATTATTTGTGAAAAGCCTCAATTTAATTACAGCAACTTCAGAACATGCATAGTTGGGAGTTTGGACATTATGCCAAAGTAATTGCTGGATGTGGGAAGTGAATTGTGGTGGTGGTGAAGGTTAATGGCAGCCAAGCTCTCCTAAACACAACATAACAATTATAGGGTGCTTTCAGAGCTTTTAACACCAATGTGCCAACTCATTAAACCGCAAATAGAGGTGGAGGCTTCAGCGGTAATGACATGTAATTTTTTACGTCATATTTTCTGCCATTTGATCTTTAAGAGACACAGAAATAAATAGCAAATGAGCGGCAGTTTACAAAAAGGCACGTTGCATTCGCTAACATCACACACTGTCAACAATGAGATCCTTTCTCCTTTGACAGAAAGGGAATACACTGCAGCTGAAGCATGAACAACCAGAGCTGAAGCATGTTAATTACACCTCAGAATCTGCATCTGGGAGACATGAGCGTGACACATGGCCTGTCAGGTGAACTATTGCTGATTGATTCATTCTTCAAGCGCCGACATGGACTAGAGTATTATAAATATTCCCACCACTGCCTCCCAGCTAACTGTCATAAGCTGTCAGCACCAATAGCTTCTCATATTCAGTGAATGTTCTTATCATCTCATCTGATATGAATCAGAGATTTCCTCTGATCCCTGGTCTGCCGTTAAAAAGGTCAATATTCCCATCAAGTAATCTTTCTTTGAGGAAATAGTGTGCCTTACTCAGTTTTCAAAGAAATTGGAAATAAAGGTGTTTTGCTCAGTTTTTTGCAACAATCGTTTGAAATATACTTAATGTAGAATTTTAAGCTGGAGTGATTTGTGTTGAATTTAGAGACTTCTTATTCTATTGGCTGTTCCCTTTAGGGGTCGCCACAGCGGACCATTTGATTCCATCTTACCTGTCTTCTGCATCTTCCTCTGTCGCACCAACCAACTGCATGTCCTCACTCACCATATCCAGAAATCGCCTCTTTGGTCTTCCACTATTTTTCCTTCCTGGCAGCTCCATCCCAAGCATCCTTCTACCAATATAACCACTTTTCCTCCTTTAAAGTGTCCAAAACATCTCAATCTGGCCTCTCTTACTCTGCCTCCAAGACATTTAACATGGGCTGTCCCCTGGATGTGCTCGTTTCTAATCCTGTCCATCCTCATCACTTCCAAGATAACTCCTGACACTCTTCTCCACCCACTCCAACCTGCCTGCACACGCTTCTTCACCTCTTTTCCACACTCCCGGTTGCTCTGAACAGTGGACCCCAAGTCCTTAAACTCCTGCCCCTTCTTCACCTTTACTCCTTGCATCTTCACCGTTGCACCTGCCTCCCTTTCATTCACACACATGTATTCTGTCTCGCTGCGACTGACCTTCATTCCTCTCCTCTCTAGTGCAAACCTCCACCTCTCCAAGTTTTCTTCCACCTACTCCATGCTCATACTACAGACTAGAATGTCATCCATGAACATCATAGTCCATGGAGACTCCTGCCTGACCTCATCAGTCAGCCTGTCCATCGACAAAGCAAACAAGGAGGGACTCATGGCCGATTCTTGACGCAGTCCCACCTCCGCTTTAAACCCATCATTACTGCACACCTTAACACCGTCATGCTGCTCTCATACATATCCTGCACATATTTAACATACTTCCCCGTCAATCCGGACTTCCTCATGTAATACCAAAATTCCTCCCTTGTCATATGTTTTTTCTAAATCCACACACCCATGCAACTCCTTCTGGCCTTCTCAGTATTCCTTCATCAGAACTCTCAAAGCAGAGCTGCATCTGTAGTGTTTGCTTGAATTTAGAGACTAAATCATAAAACAAATAATAAATCATTATAAAATAAACCTGCAAACAACAGGTATTATCAACTAAAAACTTACATGAATCTGATCTCTACTGTCTGTGATGAGCATGTCCCGATTAGGTTTTCAAGTAATGTGTATTGTTGTGACTACACAAATCAGCCATATCATTAAAACCCCTTCATACTGTATAGGTGCCACTTGTGCTACTTCTGTGACGCATTTCTATCAGCACCCATGACCATGTCGCTAGATCACTTGTAGTCCTTCCTTAGACCACTTAAGCACTGTAGACCAGATATTACTTGTTTATGATTGAGTTCATCACAGCGCAGTATTAAGCCACACCCACATTTGCTGACATAATAGGGGGAGATAGTAGAAAGCGTGACTAAAACATCACCAACACCACTTCTCTAATGACAGACGAGCTCTGTGTGTCTGAACGAGGTTAAAAACAAGTGTTGCACTGACACGAGCTTTAAAGGCTGACAGTGTTGATTCCCCAATAACTGGTCTTTTGTTCTGACTCTCAGGATCTTTGAAGGTGCACGTCATCACGGTGCTCTTGTGATACTCTTGTGCTCTGTTTCACCAGAGCCCCCTTTTGTTGTGACTTTCACGTCATTGGTGGTCATTGAAACATCCCGTGATGGTGTTAAAAACACCCTTGAATACTTTTGCTGACATTTCAGCCTGGATCTTGTTAAGTGCTCTGGTTACTATTACTCTGCTCAAATTGTGATCTCAAAGTGTAACATATTGCGTATTTATGAAGTGACAAAACAAGTCATTTTCATTTTATTAACATAATCCTAGTAATTCTCGATATCCATTTGCAAGCTTTGTGCTGGGGTTTCAACCATTCCTTTAGTCTTAAATAGCAACACTACTCTCTCTGATGAATGAGAATATACTTTCATTTCTGAAGGAGATCATAATCAATCACAATGCTGGTATTTGAAATATGTTTCTGTTACAGTTTATTGTGTAGGTTTTCAGCTGCGGGGTAACTGTATATTTTTCATGAGAATACCTCTCATGATCTTTGACATTCTGTCGTCATGCTAGTTTTTCCAGTTACTTCTGATGCTGTAAACCACGTCCTCTTTTATATTATCTAATGGTCAGTACTTATTTATTTTCATTTTAGACCTTTTAGAAGAAATCCTTTGTTGATCACATACAGCCATACACAGTACAACATAGTGAAATTATTTCTCTGCATTTGACCCATCCCTGGGGGAGCAGTGGGCCGCCCCTATGAAGCGCCTAAGCAGTTAGGGTTTCAAGGTTTTGCTCAAGGACCCTACGACAAGTAGACCCTGGTGGGACTAGAACCGGCTACCTTCCAACCTTCGAATTGGGACACGGCCGCTCTACCCACTGATCTACAGCCTCTTATAACTTTAAAGAACATTAAAGAATTCCAATTCATATAAAAATGCATCGGCAAAATCTGATCGTAGATCATTCATGTAGGGAAACTAGAATCACTACCATGGCTGCACGCCTCCAGCAGTCAGGGCACAGCTCACATCAATGTCAATCCAGTCTCACCCTCAAGGGGTATGTAGACAATATAGAAATAAGTTAAAGGTGCAAAGTGCATTTCTGACTGAACGGCACTACATATCAGCCATTACATTGTAACTACTGATAGGTGAAGTCAAAATAACATGGATAGTCTCATCACAATGACACCTGTCAGGGATTCAGCACATCTCCAGAACGGCAGGTCTTTTTTGGGTGCTACTGGTCTAAAGCAGTTAGTTCGAGTTCTTAAGGAAAGATATCAGAACACCCGGAAGATCACATGTTGACAGTGTTTTGGTGATAACACGAGGGCATGCAAACTATTAGGCAGTTAATTTTAATGTAATGGCTGATCAGTGAATGAGAAACACGTTATCTTTTATCTTTACTTAGAGGCTGTGTTCAGGGAAGAGTACAGGCGGCTCATTGAGAGTTCTGTCACATGGTGATGAGGATCAATACCAGCACGAGAGCACAGTGAGAATAACAAAAAGCAGAGTTAAATTTCTTGTGTTCACATACTTGGCAAACACATCTTATTCCGATAGAATGAGCAGAAGCCACAAATCCTTAAACGTGGATCCTGTCACACATCTCCAGTCCAGTGGCACCGACAATTTATACAGTCAGCACAGTTTCAAGGTGGACACCCAAGATTAGTGTCACCAATTCAGTATCTGACCAATATGAAATATGGTCACAATCTCCCTGTCTGTTTCTGTGCTATGGTGGTGTATAATGGTCATAAAAATGTTTCTATAGAAGATTATGATCTCACAGAGAAGGTGACCTTTGACTTACTGATGTAAAATCACTTCATCATTTTAGCCTAGTAAAAGTTTATGACATTTTATCATTACAAAGACTTTAGATTTTTAGACGTTATTGGATCCAAGGGGCTATTCTTTTCCACAGAACGGTACATGTCAGACCACACGTTACACACAAGAACACAATGACATGAGTAAAATAAACCACTAGGCCTACGCTGTTGTCTTTGACAGCAAGGGAATGTCCCCGGATAACCCATAATCCCCTGCAATCGTACAAGCAATCCCCTTGGTTAAAATCCTCAATTAAAGGTGAAGTTTTTTTCAGAAAAACAGTGTTTCTTGTAAAAAGCAAAATGTGAAGAAAAAAAAGAAGCTCCCCTAGTGACAGAAATATGAGCAATTACAGTAAAATCTGACAATTACAAGATAACGCTCCTCGAGTCGATACGTATTCACCAGAGTTGGACTGAATTGGACCAAATATTTGACAGTTTTGTCCAAAAACAGTTATTTTCATAGTGAGTAAAATATGACCTATTAGAGTAAAGGGTGATTTAGACAAGCCAAATATCCTTGTGTCCATTCATATGCACCAAATGTGAACTAAATAAGACCAACGGTTGCAAAAGTATTGCCCAAAAACTTTTGAAGATAAACCTTCCTCAGACCATTCCCCAAATATTTCCAGTTCTTCCTCGCACTAAGTATGGGGGTATAAAATTTGAAAATGATTCATGACATGATTTTTGAGTTATCGCGTTAACACAAACGATCTGGGGTGGAAAGGATGACGATTCCATAATATGCCAGACTTTTCAGAGATTTCAATCATGACATCAGAACCAATGTTTGGCCCAAAAATTTGAGCATCAAATAGAATCACCTCATCATTGAGTGAAGTGGATGTTTGACCCAAATATGAAGAAATTCATATTTACACATGAATGAGACTAATGGCGGGATGGACACAACTGGAAAAACAGTACGGCGCTGGTAACAATGCAGAGGCATAAAAATCCATGTTACCAAGCAGCATGCTGTCAAACCTTTTTAGCATAGAGAAACAACATGAACAGAGCTGCTTATTTTGGGACTGTGTGGTGTGTGGTGAAGTCAGCTTGCAGGATGACTTCTGCAGTCTGCCTGCAGTCAAAAGACCCGGCTGTCCCACCCATTGCTCAGACCTTCTTAATGCAGCAGAGGTGGCTGAGAAATCATCCTGCTGATGCGTGGACGCTGCTCTGACAGCGCGGCTGCAGATCGCCTTGATTGCCTCCTTAGCATTTCACAGATTAAAAGCGTACGGAAAGCTGGCAGACGGTGGAATCAATGCAGCAGCAGCCCCTCTCTCCCGCTTCTCACCAGCATGTCCTCAGATACACATCAGATAAACAAGAGGCGCGCGTGACCTCAGAAACACATTGATTCTTTTATACTCCCAAAACCAATTATAGATCGGATGTCTTCTCTATAATCGGTATTTGTATGGATTTGGCATGACTGATTTCTCTCAGTTTTAATGTCTTGGCTTGGCCAAAGAAGCCATCATCCTGAGATAAGACTTCTGAACAGTTTAAGCTAACACTGTTCTCAGGTTATATTAAGCATGAATATCTTACATCATCCAGTACAGAGCAGGTGACGGAGGCCTACATGGGCCAACACTGTCAGGTAACTTAATTAATCTTCTAATTCCTCTGCAGAGTGACTTGTTTGTGGATGTGACCTGACCAAGGGCAAAGAGAGTGAAGCATTAGAATTCCTCTTTCTTTTGGCTACCTCATAAATAAATCAGGCTGTTAAAATTGCTGCATTTACATCTCATTTTACAGACACGTAGCACGGAGTCTACAACCAGCTCAGCTTGGTTACGCAAGCCTAGCCGTTCTCCTTCTCCATTGTGCTGTGTGTAATTACAGTGATTCAGGTTGGACCCGTCACAAAGCATTGCAGTCCTCCTTTCTGAGCAAAGTGGTTATCATGAGGGAGAGCGCAACATCAAAAAAGCTTTGCAAGTTTTGCACCATAAAAACATCAACAACGGAACAAATTCTTTCAGCTCTTACAACATTGTTTCTGCTTTGATCAGTCTATGTTCTCACCGAGTCCGCAAAGAATAACTCGTCCAGCAGCGCGCACTGGAGAGATCTGGCTGCTGCACGGCCTGAAAGGCAGTGGTTGGATCGGGGCTGGGGGACTGTAGGGTGAAGTAGGACACAACAGTGTCTGGCAGTTCCGCTAGGCCGCCCACTAATTGAGAAGTCGCTCAGGGGTTCAGAGCAGGCCTAACAGCGCTGCCTTTACCATCCAAACAACGCCTGTAAGAGGGGTTGACACCAACCAATCAGCAGTTTGAAATCCTGTTTTCCACAATGCTGCCCCCTCCCCCCAACACCACACTGTTCCAACAGCTGCAGCCAGCTCCCGTCTCCGTGACTAGGGCTCGTCTCAATGTCCGCCTCTCCTGCACCCTCTCTTCATCTCCATAAAGGCCTCATTAGCCAGAGGTGGCACAAACAGCTTAGTTGAGGTCCACCATGTCCACAAACAAGGGCGGTAATGGATCATGAGACTGCAAGATTAGATTTTTAAGTTATAGAATAGGATTTTAAATGAGAGCAAAATTGTAGATGTCCAATTTGTTAATGATATGTTGAGATGCCTTAGATCATTTTGATCTTTTTCTGTTAGTGAAGATCTGGCGCTATTTTTATACTGAAGCATGGACTTTCACACCGTAGCTCAAGCACTTTTACCATATTTCTAGATTTTAGTTACTTTTACTGTATCCATGACTGTCTGTCTGTCAAGTGAAAGTGTCTCACTCACATGACCAAACAACTGCTTGTGTTTATCAATAAACTCCAGCTCGGCATCAAGATTTAGGCTGCAAAGATAAACTTTGCAATTAATACAAGTGCAACATGCATGCTGAACTGTTGCTGGTGGTCCGTATGGATCACAGATCAACAATGGTCCATTAAACCAGTATCAAACACAATACCATGCCCAAACATGCACCTTTCAATAACTACTTGTCTAAGCTGACTGATCTGGCGTTACACATGCAGACATGCTGCTATTTTTTTTAAGTTAGAATAAAAGATGAGTATTTCATGGGTATAATAGGTCTACAGTCACCAAACTGATGGCGGACTGAGCAGAAAAAGGTCTATGGAGGACTGTGTGTACAGTAAGTAGAGTGAGCCACAGCAGAAGTGGGAGGGAAATATTTAAAGTGTAATCTGATCATTTGACTGCTCGTGTTTCTCTTCATGTTGGAGTACTTTTGAGAGATACAGTGTTCAGTGTTCCTCTACAGACCTAAAAGGTCCCATCAAGTTCAATCCAGAGCATCTTCCTGATAGATTTTGAGTCACTGGTCGAGGCTCAATAAAATGCTCTTGAAAGTGCGAGTCCTTAAATACTTTAAAATCATTCAAATCAGAATATTTTCCAACAGACAATTAGTCCGTCTGAAAGTATTTGCTACTCAGACTCTTCAGGGAGATTGTGATCAAAGGGTTTGTGCCCTGAGCAACAGCAGATATATCCCCCTTTCAAGTCTGGATACTGATGGTGGTGGCCTATGACTCTGCTGTGACTGAAGAGGACTGGGATGGGGAGGGTGAGGTAGAGACAAGCATGACGACAGCATGACAGTGCTGTATAAATGTAAAGGATAACAATATTCAAAAATGCAGCATGAAGATGATGGGCTAACTATGGCTGGGTGTATCACCCTGATATTAACAGATGTGGTCGGCGGAGGAGAAGAGCTGACATTTATTGATTCCACCGGCTGTGAAGAAGGTTAACTGCAACTGGGCAATCATGAAAGGTGTGTATGACAGAGCAGTATGATAACTGATACCTGAGTGTACAAGGAGATAATCTTCCTGAATGAAAGGTTTTGTTTCATCTACAGTCTACAGGTTTGTTTAGGTGGAAGGCAGATCCTGCAGATCATGCATTTACAGATGTTGTCAGAGCCAGTGATTAACAAGCAATGTTTATGTGTATTACAAAACATCAGATATATGTTATTATCTGATGCAACTTAGAAACAATATGCTATGTTGTCATCAGACCAATTTTTTGTGTGCTAATAGAAAATAGTGAGATAAAATCCTGCCGCATTGTGATAGCAACCACTGACAATGGTCCTGAACAAACCTTCATTTTCAACCTTTTACCCATGTAAGGGCACAAGTACATTTAGTTCCTACACAATGCTGGATGTCAAAATGACCGTGTTAATTGGACTCTTGTAATAAAGCTGTGCAAAATAGATCCCATAGAGACCAATATAACCATTCAAGCTTACATTTAAACCTACTGGGATTTTTACGATACTAATTAATCTAACCTGTGTGACTTTGGAGTGTCGGAGGAAACTGTAGCATCCAAAGACAGAAACAGGCACGGAGAGAACCCGGAACTTTGCAGTGAGGTCATAGCACTAACCACTGCTATAACAAGACAACATTTGTTACTCCTCCTACATCAGCCAATGAAGGTTATGCACAGTTTTCTTAATTGTCATGAGCTAAAATAAATCGGAAGATGATGCACACAGTTATCCTTTGGTCAGATTAGAAAGGACTTATATCCGTCCATTTAACAACCAATTCAAGCCAAACACTCCAAGCTAACATTCACCCATTTAACCACACATGCATACAGCTACAGCAGAGGGTACCAAGCAAATGATCAGATTCTATAGTCATTCACACAATCAGACACACAGATGGAAAGGCCAGTGGTTTCAATATCTTCTTCAAGGATACTTGACTTCAGGGCCTTGGGATGGATCCACTGAGTGGATAACTAGCATACCTGATAAGCAGTTTGACTAACAGGTGCTCCATCTCTGTATTTGTCCTCTGCCTTTCCAGTATCGATGTCTCCTCTGCTACATCTTGGTATGCCACATTAATCATAGATGGTCCTATTTGATCCATCCCCCCATTACATCTGTTTTAGTCACTTAGAGTAATTTAGCACCAATAGTTAAAACTATGCGAAGTGCAGGTTTACAGGGGAGGCTCTCCAGAGGCGATTGGGGTTTGGGTTTGAGCATGAGAGTGGGACAGTATGCATGCTGAAGACTATGGATCATTCCCAAACACGCTCAGTCCTGGAACAAAACCAAACAAATGGGTGCTAAAGTCTGTGGGGCTGAGGAGGGGAGGGGATGCTGAAAATCATTCCGTGTCAGATGGCAGAGCCGTTATCATGCCCTCACATGCCTGGAGAACCGAGGTGACAGCCAAATATGTGGTGGTGGTGCAGCCAGCAGTACTTTCCAGGCAAGGCATGGGACTGGTGCAGCAGGGATCACAAAGGACCCTTAACATACACAAAACATTAATCATGACAACAATACACAGCACTCAGGGACAGGGGCTGCAGCTGGTGCAAGGTATAGAGAGAGCAGAGAGGCAGCTAAAAATAAATCCTGAATTTTATTCCACAAAATCGGTTTATGAGCACACAGTCCTCTGACTGATGCCAAATATCCTTTTTTTTTAAAAAAATTCTTTCATCATTTCAATATAAACGTCATTGTTGTGTCAAGAGCAAGGCAGGATAGATGGATTTCGTAAACTGAAAAGTATGTGGGACATATTTGGGAAAGTGTTAAATAAGTCCTCACAACAAGGACGATGTGTTTAAATTCCTATGAGGGGACAGAAATGGGGGTAAAGTTTTTCTGTCATTTAATCCCAAATTCCCCAGCATCTTTGATAATTCTCTACTCTAAAAATGTCATTTTTTGTCATTTTTTGTCTTGATATGAACTATATATAACTATATATAACTAAATATATATATATATAACTATATATATATATATATATTTATATATATATATAACTATATAGATATATAACTATATATATATAGTTATATATATATATATATAGCTATATATACCTATATATATAACTATATATAACTATATATATATATAACTATATATAACTATATATACCTATATATATACCTATATATATAACTATATATAACTATATATATATATATAACTATATATAACTATATATAACTATATATATATAACTATATATATATATAACTATATATAACTATATATAACTATATATAACTATATATATATAGTTATATATAACTATATATATATATCTATATATATACAGAACAGTAACACAATTGACTGAAAACGTTAAGGCTGGTTTAGAACACAAACGTGTCAGAACACAGTAAGGGATCACATTATCATCATAATCACATAATTTATGTGATGCTTAAAAATATTCATTATTTATAATGAATATTTTGAAAATTCATCCATGGCTATTAACTAATAGCAATTGCTAAAAACACATATTTCCCTTAACCAAATTTAACTACAGCCTTAATATTTTGTGCCTGCTCCATTAAATAACTTCCCACGTAGCAGATAAAAATGGGCAATACAGGAGACCCAAACCTCTCCTTAAACCTCAAATCCTTGTGGATCCCTGCCTAAGAGGAAAAGGGAGGAGGTTGAGCCATTAATATATGCATGGAAATGACCTGCGGCACTCCGCATAAAGAGTGGGCAGCAAAGGTCAACTAGCCTCCAAACTGCACTTGGGTTTAATTAAAAAGACAAAGAAGAGCATAATTTCGAAGCGGAAATGCACGATAAGTGTTCGGTTACTGGGCTCCCGCTCTTTCAGCAGGCCCATGTTCCCTTTCCCATAAGGCAGGGCGCCATCTTTCCATCCCTTTGATGTCAATATAGACCATTTATTAGGGCCATAAAGGTTAATCTGGAGGAGAGAGGATATCAAATAGTTGGTATGAGGGGAAGGAAGTCCGCATGAGCTACCACTGTGGAAGAAAAGTTCAATTTAGACTTAGTCCAGTCAGCAGGTAATGGAGTTACCACCATCACTTCTACACTTCACGAAAATTAAATGAAAACCTTGAAAGAGATTTGATGCTGACATTTTCCTGCCTGTGACCAGAGAGGGGATTGCTCGGTTTCGGTCGTTTAAAAAGCTTGATTTGCTTGAATGGAGTTCAAGCAATATAAAGTCAATATTCATTACAAAGATGTCTGCCTGGTCAGAGGGGCTTCATGACTGGCTGGATCATATGATTTCCAGTATTACAAAACATCAGTAGATGATGGATGTGTTCGATTGAACAAAGTAACTGACTCAATGAATTTTTCATTACCCTGGTTGATGTGTTTGGAACACTGATTAGATAAGGCCACTGATGAAACATACAGCGGAGGCTGTATCAGCCGGCCTCCAGAGACCAAAAGCAGGAAACGCACTCGGAGGACCTCAGTAGATACAACAACGTAGACAGGGTTTGGTATTTTAAGTTAAACACAACTAAATAAATGACTAATAGGCAGCTCTATGGTAACAATGAAAGCTAGGCTCTGTCTTTATGTAAGCAGATCAGCCTTAACGTTACAATCACCGACAGGTGAAGTCAGAATAACATTGATTATATTGGTACAATGAACCTTTTGTCCTCAAAATTTGAGTGTCGGAAGCTGGAGAAATGGACAAGCGTACAGATCTGACTAACTTTTGACAGGCCAAAATTGTGATGGCTGAAAACTGGGTCAGTGCATCTCCAGAACTACAGTTCCTGTTAGGTACTTTCGGTTTACAGTGGCTTAGACTTACCTACGGGAATTGGTCACTGGTTCATGGGTGTGTGAGGAGTAATTTTGTGAAGAAATCATTCTTTCCATTCATGGAAAGTTATTCTATGGTACTTTTACACACTTCATCATCACACAATTACTGCGCGAATACTCCATCCATGCTGGTTACTGATGAATGATTTGTTGTTAAGTGTCAATTTTGCTCCAAAACCTTGCTTGGTTTGACAATTTCCATAGGACATACACAGGCACTAAGGGAGGGTCATGTTGAAATCCCCATAGAGATTAGACCATAACCGTAGACCCTGCGGGTACAAATTACTATGAAACCCCTACAAAGCACATATATAATTCCATTGAATGGATCATCCATTACTGGGACTCAAAAATGGATATTTTAAGGGACAGATAAGGATAATTCTGTGTGATCCCAATTGTCTGAGTCATGAAAAAAACAACTAAAATCATGACTATTTGAATTCTGCTTTTCTTATTCCTTTTTTTTTTTTTTAATATGTAATAAACAGTCAGACTGAATTCTTCTATAAATCCCTCCATTGGTCATTTCTATCCTGTTTCATAAACTAAACAATACTCTTCAGTGAAATGATATAATTATCAGATTACACGGTCATTTCATTAAAACCAACTGCCTCATATTTTGCCCTGCGATGAACTGGAGACTTGTCCATGGTGTACCCCGACTCTTGCCCGATGTTAGCTGGGATAGGCTCCAGCCCCACTGTTACCCTGAACAGGATAAGCGGTAGATAATAAATGAATGAATGCCTCAAATTTTATCTTTCTATTATCAGTCTGCGCTACATTTGCTCTTTTGTGGGATCAGTCCTCATTCTCATCCATGATCCGTGGGCCACCTTGATCCTGTCGACCGTTTACTAGTTGTCCTTCCATAGACCACTTTGGTAGGTACTTACCACTGCAGATACAAAACACTCAACAATACTTGCAATCCCTGGTTTCTGAAGATGCTCTGACCCAGTCACCCATCCATCATGACTCGGTCAAGATCCTTACACTTGCCCAATTTTCTTGCTTCTAACATCAACATCAAGGATGAAATGTTCACTTGTTGCCTAATATTTCCCACCAACTGTGAGGTACAATTATAATTACAATGGGATAATTAGTGTTATTTTTGCTGTCATCTCTCAGTAACCAGTTAGGATCCCATCATAATTCAAATGTAATTACACAATAATAACAGTCTTATACACCTATAGCATAGAAAAATATCCTATTAGGATGCAGATTAAACCCAATTGGCTATGGGATACAATACGGGAACAGATCCCCCTGGAGGGCTACCTCAGTGGGAGGGGACTTGTAGTAAAAGGCCGAACAACCCATTGATCCTGAGGTATATAACTGATGGTGTATCCTGGATCGTAGGACATCTGAGCCACTGAATTCCACCTGGATGTGGTGATTTATCTCTGACTCAAATATTCCATATTTTGTATTTATTACATCACTGCTGTGGATGCTATCATGCCATCATCAATGGTAGAAAGCACAAGCCTAAACAGGTTTTCTAAAGAGGGTGAACTGGCATTCTCGTTAATCTGAGCGCTAACAGAATATAAAAGGTGGGAGTTTCCTCCTTCAGCAGTCTTTGAGATAATCCCTCTCAAAGGCCTCAACCATCAGATTCTCCTCTCCCTGATGGCGTGGGAGGAATCACTGCCTTTGGACACCTCTCAGTTCCCTCTAAATTTCCAAAACAAACAAGAGACAGTCATGCAGAACTTTCAAGCCTTTATACTGGAAAATATTATTCAATAGGTCAGAAAGGTCTATTTCCCACAGAGGATCAAATTAAATCACAACACCGTGAGCCTTCATGATTGGTTTGGAATAATGGCTATCCTAGTATAAAACGTCAATATACATCAACCGTACTCATAGTTGGATATTTCATGCTTTCAAACATTAAGCACACCCGCTATTCTCCCAAACTAAACGGTTGAACTGTTGGCGCTAAACAGCTGGAAATCTAAAGGATGTCCACTAACTAAAGATTTTCCATAATTTGAATAGGACTGGTAGTATTTCCCCCCTTTTCCTCTGTGCTCCTGCTGCTGGCTCTGGATTCTCTGGCCATTTGAATTCAAGACTTCCATCCCAAGTTTTTGTCCAAAGCAGTGGAGAAGGAGACAGAGAGGAAGGGTGTTGAAAGTTATGGCCCTGACCTATTCATATTCTAATACCTCCAGCTCAGTGCTAAAGGTATGCTTAAAAGTGCCAGTTGGTGACATCTTAATTTTTCACGGCCGAAAAATGTGGCTGCGCTGCTGCCCTCTCTCCCCATGCATTATTCTTGGTTTAAGCAGCGCGTCTCCTCAGGGGGAAAGGGAGTATTGTTTTACAACACATCCAGCTGCGGCCTACTTGCCTCGACTGGAGTTCTTTTCAAGGAGTTGTCTTGGGTGACCCCTCTCTCTGGCAGTTAATAATAACATGTGCCAAGTAATAGTTCACCTTGTAGCACTGATGTCTCCTCGCTGCTGCATGTATGTGCCTCATACAGAGGAGTCTCCGGTGGGGGTGGGGGTGGGGGTGGTGGTGGTGGTGGTAGGGGACAAGAGTGTGTATTATTAGGAGGGGAGGTTGTAGCTATAGGTAGCCTGAAGGAAAAACACAAAAGACATCAAACAAGTTTCCCCCCTTTGTATGTAATTAGAATCATGTAATCATCTATGTCTCCTCTCCGGTGATGGAGAGCCTGATTAACAGCATCAAAGTCCAAAAGGGCGGAGACATAAGTGGGAGATGGAGCCGCGTTTGCGTCTGAGGAGGATGAAGGAATAAGGCTGACGAACTGGGTGCAGCATTGTCCACCTATGGGTCTCATTTAAGGCTTGAGCAGGAGAGGCCCTTTGTGCATGCTGAGTGCTCCATTGTAATAACGAGCAGCAGACACGGGATTCAATCTGCGGCCTGAATGAACTGATCTATTCAAGGCAAATCGTCCACCTCGAGTGCCCGAGGAATTCAAAACAAGTGAGGCTGCTTTGTCGTGACAAAACAGAAATATTTTGTTCATATAATGAAGAATAGCCTGATTAGCACTTTGAGATTTGATCCAAATCTAAAGTGCATTATAAATGAAATGTATTATTATTATTGAATATATTAGTCAATGTACTCTACATACCAGTTACACTTGTCCTTAGGTTAGTTTGTGCCATTTAACTTCAACTAATTACTGTTGATTGAAATGCATGTGAAATTAACTTACCTTGTGTAGTAAAAACATGGACTGACCCAAGTGCTACTGATAACAGACTTACACCAGTATGTATTCAACTGGGGCTATAGCTATTTATTAGTCAAATGACTTAACCAAGGCATCATGAGATAGCTAGGGGGATGATTAAAATGAAAAAGAGTTAAAAAAGAGTTTACTTAATAGGGATACAAGAATAATATAATATAATAATGGGTAATAATAACAGTGTCAGACTGTCACAAAGTCTTTACATAGACTGTTTTGTTCAAATCTTGACTACAAAGAGAAAGAATCAAATAATCTAACAGGCACCCATGCAAAGAAAATAACTGTGAGAGACAGTAAAAAAATATTTTTTAAGGAAGCCCTTTAATATCCTTTAATATCACAAAAGAAGTAATAAGAAGTAAAAATAAATGAATAAATATTTCTCTCCATATTTAAGTAAATTTAATATATCAAGTACTCTAAATGTACCAAAAAAAAAAGCCAAATTGTTTGGCCAAGCATGTATTAAAAGAAAATGAGATTCATAAAATGGTTTCGTGATGATTTTAATTACATTTGCTCAACTTTTGGTAAAGCATGATTTTTATAAAACTATTTGACTTTTTATGGTTGTATCAAGTTACATAATTGTGTTTACCTGACATGCTTTATTATGCCAAAAAAACCCATTTGTTTAGGGATAAGACCTTCTCAATAGCCTCTGTAGTCTCTTTGACCTCTGACGTCCCTCAGGGCTCCATCCTTGGCCCCTTACTCTTAAGCATATACTGTACATGCTGCCACTGGGTAATATTATAACAAAAACAGACCATGTAGAGGGAAAAAAACTAGGAATGGAACTGTTTCCCATACAAGCCTACACTGCGGCATCATGTGAGGCCATTCATCTCATGCAGCATCTCAATTATAACAAAAGGCTCTGCTAACAGCTCCAATGTTTGTATACAGTGGGTAATGTAAAAGAATGAAATTTGAAATCTAAGAAAGAAGGATTTATGGGTTATTCTGCCTGACATATTGACCTGTGTGTCTACCATTTCTTTAGGCAAATAGAAATACAACCTTATAATGAGATGTTTGGACTGGGGTTACTAAAGAGGACATGGAGTGACGGTTAAAAGTTTGGGAAGCAACGCTCTAGATAAAATGAGTGAATTGACTTGGTAATATTTAAAGTCCTCCAGCCTTAAGCCACCTCTTGTGGAAAATTCATGTCTAGCTGGCAAACTTTATTTTATGGGCTAGTGGGGTGGATGTCAGATGCTTGCCTGGCGAGAGAGAGAGAGTCCATCTGCCTGCTCTCATCACAAGCGAGAGGCTGGGTGACACGGAGAGAAATGAGAAGGCAACTGTGACAACAGTGGATTTTTCCCTAATCCCTTAATCAAGCTGGCTTTTCTGTTATGGGGCATTCATCCTCACAGAGACAAAAGAGGTACTTTGACAATGACCCGTACCATCATTGATCTTTGGGATGTTTCACTGTGGAAATCTTCATATACTGACAGCATTCAATACTTCAAAAGCAAAGCAAAAAATTATCAAAAGCTCACATTTTTCATAGGAGGAGTGCGTCATTTCTGCCGAAAAGTATAGAGAAGAAATAATACAACATGCTTGAGAAGGTCAGCAGTAATGTGAAGTTCTCACTAAGAAATGTACACCAGTACAGGTTCTACCCTCTAAGCAGAACAGCTGAGGAGCAGGAAGATCTGGTGTTATTGACCAGCAACCTGGGTGAGGGCGTCCTCGTGCCCTTCAGTGTTCGTTGGGAGAACAGCTGAACATCTGCGCTAGTCATTAGAGAAAGAGGATCTGGCCTGAATCTTTCAGCCTGCAGAGAATCAGGGAGGAGAGAACTGATGACAAACTACACTCAGCTTCCTGCACAGATCCCAGGAGCACCGCTATTGTCAAGTGAGCAGGATGTTATGCAGTGGCTACTCTGAAATTACAGACTTTCAGCTCTTTGTGGTGCTGTTTGCAATCCATCAATGCTTTAATAATGAGTGAACAAGGTGGGAGTACAGTCTGTTCTGTGGAATGAGTCCATGTGTAATTTGGGGTGGAACTAAGCTGCATCTTCATCCTGATACTCACACTCAATGGCCATTTAATTATTACCACATTAATCAGTCTGACACCCACTACTTCTTTGCAGCTTTCTCACTCTCTTTTGTGTGTGTAGAGGGGTTATTTTTCAGAACCAATCACAGTTGAGTGAAGCATCCAGTGGCTTTGACACCATTATTACTTAAGCTTCATTATCTCATTTAGAAACACTCATCCCTGTGCACCTAAAATTGAGTTTTAGTGGTATTCTTCAGTAGAATACAGCTCAATTTCCTCCACTGTCCTTTCACACAGTGCGCATATTGCAATAGAGCTTGAAAACGGTTTTAAAGTGCACTGTTTCTATTGTATTGCAAACACAATTTGGCAGCTAGTAGTACTTAGCTAGAAGTGTAAGGAGCACATTGAACAAAGTGAGAAACAGCAGCAGTGAGTCATGCTGCTTTGAGAAGTTCCTCTGGACACTTTAAGAATGAGTCACACACGACTTTTCTGCGTATCAAAGTAAATATTCAAGCAGAGGGACTGTTTTTCACGAAGAGGAAATCTAAAGGCTTCTTACAGCCAACGCTCAAATCATTCAGTTAGAGGAATGTGAAGGTAATTTTAAGATGGTGCATTTGTTGCGGTCAAATGATTGATGCCAGTCATGTGTTTTAGGTTTAAACCAAGTGGGGATGAAGCAAATTTTGTTATTCATTTCCTCATCTTCTAAAACACTGATTATAAGGGTGTGATCAGTTGGAAATTCTGCCTGAGAATGTGAAACTCTGATGGTGCCAGGTTGCATAAAACATTTCGGACACACCTCTATTACCAGGCCCCTGAAAACCTAAGGAAATACACAATCACTTCTGATCCAGCCAATAGGGCATTTCTTTTAAATGAAGGGCAGAAATTCAAAGTCCACGGACAAAGAGCAACACAGTGGCATGAAAACTGGAGCCCAACGAAGTAAAAATGGGAGGCTCCCGTGGAAATGCTCAGTTTTGTTGTGCGCTGTTTAACTCAACGCACAATAGAATCTAACAGGTCATTCAAGTATAGATTTAAGTATTTCATTTTTTCTTCCTTTTGTCCAATGTTTTCTCTTTGTTTTGTTTTTTTCTTCCTTTTTTTAGTTTTTTGCTCAAGAGTTTTCTTCTGGGAATTTTTTGGTTAATTGTTGGTAAGGAGCTCCAGACGTTCTCCTGGATGAATTTTTTCAACACAAAGCCGATCTACGGACGCAAACTTTAATCGAAATGCTTGAATACTGTTCAAATTTAGCGGGAAAAAAGTAACTTATTGTGTATCATTTATGATGTTGATATAGTGCTTCATTCGAAAACTTGTCACACTCGGCTTTCCCTCCGCTCCAGCCAGCTTCCCCTCACTCCCGACGTTGTATCTCATCTGAAGAACGCTTGCAGCGATTCCCTGTGTTCAGATCTTAGCATAAAAGATTTGAATGCAGGCATCGTTTGACTGGAGATGTCCCCATGATATTTTGTTCTGTAAAGTATTGATAACCAGCCCTAGCGCTCAAGCTCTCCATCTCTGTAAAGGGAGATACTGATGAGCAGAGAGAGGAGAAAAAGGTGAAGGACGAGGAGTGAAATAATTAAGAATAGTTAAGACTTGGTGTTCATGGTGAATTCGGAGATCAGTCATATGCTGAGCACTTACATAAGCTATGCGCACGAATAGTTTGGTAGTTATTTATATAATATTTACATAAAGGCTGAGGAGAGCGTCTGTTTGGGGAGCTTGAATTTCATCTATGCTCTTTGCAGATGACTTCATTCTTTTAGCTTGATGTCTATGATGTTCGGCCTGCACTGAAGTGGTTTGCAGGAGTTTGAGTTCAAAATGGTCAGCACAAGGGTCCGCACCTGCTCCTCCCAGGAAAAGGTTCTTGAATATGGTGGATTGGTCCATCCAGGCTGGGAGAAAGGTGCTGCCCCAAGCAAAGTAGTTCAAGTATTTAGGGGTCTTATCAAGGAGTAATGCAAAAACAGTGTGTTGGTGGTTTTGCGGGGGATTAGAAGAAATTGGGAGCATTGTACCGGACTGTGGCAAAAGGGGAGCATAACCAAAAGTATAAATCATGGATTTATGTTACAATCATCTATGATCATCAAATCTGGGAACTAACCAGACAGAATTTCTGGACACATAATGTGGCTGAAATGAGATTCCACTATGGCCTCTGCTATTTGGGCATCTGGGGATGTTTTGTAGGTCCCCAGGAGGCGACCCAAGGGAAGATCAATTTGAGGCTTCTACCAGCATGGAAGGATGGTTGGATAGAATTAAGAGGTAGGGCTAAGGTGAGCGTTGCAATAGCTAAAACAACAAACAGACAAAGCTTCATCTGAGTGGATCTCTGTGTGTCCGGCCCAAGAGAACCAAAGGTATTTTCCTACTTTGTGAGTAATCACACCTTGAACTTTTTTCCTGATGAAACAGGTATGCCATGTGTTCATAAGGAAGAAGGTATCTAAATGAGATTTCTGAAGTAAATAGATGAGTTCCACCACGCTCCAGTCTTTTCTCTTGACTCGCCGGTCGTCCCTTGAGATAAAGCTGACTTGATGTCACAAGCCTGACGCCGAGACACAAACTGACGACGCGGCATAAGCCAGATTTGAGATAGAATAAAAAGATCCATTTTTCATTCACATTAACATATGTGGTTCTACAAGGAGACTGCGGACTTCAGAGTTGATTCTGAAGGAAGAGAAAATGGAAGTTATTACATTAAACCATGCTCTACATGTTGGTTATCTCTCACTGATAGCCAGCTTTCAAAAACATTAATAAATCCAGCCATGTTGACGGCTCTGGAGTTTGCTTGCATTTACAATCTTAGTAAAACCACTGTAGAGGAAAATTGAAGTTGGCTTAAAAATGAATGAATAGATGGATAAATAAGTGTTCTCCTGGTGCTGTCTTTAAAATGGATGCCTGGAATTTACAGTTTTCCATTAACTGATGCCCAACAGCTTTTTCATGCCTACGCACAGCGCCGTTGTGTTTTGTGTGTGTGTGTTTGTGTGCGTATGTGTGTGTGTGTTGGCACCCAGCAGGCCTCTGTGCTACAGTCTTCATATTCTGAGTAATTTTTAACTTAAATATGTCAGTTTGTCTGCTCTGCTCCTTCCTCTGGGCTTTCAAACATTATCATTCTGTACTATGAAAATCACACATCAGCATAAACAGTGGCGTCGCTCTATTACCAGTATCATCAATGGAGGCTTTGGCTCCAAAGGGATCATTTGTTGATAAAATATTCTCGTTGCATTCCTCCACATTCAGCGAGACCAAAGCACAAATCAAGCTCCACACGATAATACCTGTAATTATTGAATGCTGCTGCAGGCTTACGAAGGGATGGTGTGGTTGTACGCGCGCGCGCACACACACACACACACACACATATTTGATCACACCAGGACCGCTGAAGCTTTCTCTCCCTGTATTTGTTTTTCACTCTGTTTTTGTGTGTGCTGCGATAGAGGATTATTATTTCTCTGCTGGTGGGGTCGCATCGCTCATGGTTGCAGACCCCTAAAGAATTCTATTAACCCTGGTTATGTCAATTCTAATATCATGCCAGCCTTCTCATAAGAGAGGAATTGACTTGGAGACAGGGTGGAGGTGTATAACAAAGGCCCAAATAATTTACTCTTAAAGCCAGTGGAATGTAAAAATGGACTAAATGTCAAGTCATCTTTATTTTGCCTCTCTCTCCTTGCTAACCTGGGCTGACAGAATGAGGTAAAAATAGATAGAAATAATATATTAGTGCTTGTTTTTTTGAGTGCGTATGTGTAAAAATTGTGCCGGGTGGGGATGCTGCAGCCATTGATTGCCTCGGTGATGGAGTCTGGCATTCTTTGTGGCTTTGCAGATCACATGTGGAGTGCTGTGGTTGGCTATATTTGCCATTCATCAGCCGGCATTGAGGCGATGTCGGGGCATATTCGCGGGCGAGCCTCTCTTGTGATAGCGAGCGTCAATCCATTCAGTCACCTTGAACTTCCAGATGAAGGAATAACATGTTGGAATTGGTCTTCCTCGTACCCTGCCTGCTTGTTCACAAAATAATCACCCGTCCTCAGCCCTACTGGATGCGGTGATATTGAGCAACACAGTCCACATCCACTGATTCACTTATGCAATTTACCTTCTGTTATAAAGCTCAGCAGTCTGCAATAAAGGCCCACCCACACTGGGCACTAAGTGGCAAACGCTTTATAGAGATACTGGTACTCTTCTTATGTAGGATGAGTTAGTAAATCATCGTATTGCTCATATTAAATGTGCAATAAAGGGTATAAATAAACATTTCATTTCATTATTTCAGTTGTCTACATATATTTAAGGAATTCTTACCAGATGTCTTAAATCGCTCTATTTGTAAGGAATAAGAATAAGAATAAGAATACATTTAATTTATAAAGTACTTTACATTTGGATCAAATCTCAAAGTGCTAGTACTAAATGAATAATTTGCTGCTCCAAATGCATTTATTGGAGACTGGAATCTCAGAGAAGTGGTCTCTATGAACGCATTTAAATGAGACTCACATGCAGGAATGTCCGCGTGCAAATACTTGGATTTGATTCTGGGAAATTCTTACTCCATTACTGATGTTGATGCCTTTTGACAAAAACGGATGATTTATTATGACATCTACTGTTTTAATATATTTCAGTTGTTATTTCTGTCATTACGTCTGTGTTTTTGCAACACTGTCTACATGTACCGCTGCCTATCTTGGCCAAGGCGCTCTTGTAAAAGATCATTTTAATCTCAGCGAGAGTTTTCTTAAATTAAATAATAATAATAATAATAGATAAATTTAATTAAAATACATTTTCAGCAACATATTTCACATTCTCAAACAAAAAGAGCGGCCAGTCAGTCACGTCTGAGTAATACTAACAATTATAAAATTATAAAACCAAAAAATAAATGATATAAAATAGCCCATTACAATCAATACATCACTTAATACCACTGCAAAAACAAAATCAACTAGACCACAACATATTGACACGTTGAAAAAAGAGCATTCTGGGAGCCTGATCATCATCATCGCTCATTACACTGGATAACAATTAAACATGAATATAATAATACTGATGCTTTAAAACCTTTAACTTTTATTCATTATTATTATTATCAGTACAGAAATTTAGTTTAAGTATAATTGATTACCCCCTAAACAGGGTCTATAATTGACGATGGAGTTTATTAGATTCACTTCAAATCCAGTTCACAACCACACGACCTCTTCTTCTCGCAAAACAGCTCTGACAAGACCGACAGATCTGGAGATGCTACATCGATCAACCACATCATTATAACCACCTGCCAAATATTCAGCAAGTTTCTTCCGAGGCGCATTGATGAGCCTTGGTACCCATGACCCTGTCGCCAGTTCACCAGTTGTCCTTCTATAACCCACTTTGGTCAGTACTAACCACTGCAGACCAGAACACTCAACAGTGTCAGTGATGATCTGATCCAAATGAGAAGCCCTCACACTCTGGCCTCTGTGAAAGTTGCTCAGATGCTTATGCTCTTATGCTTCCCAATTTTTACTCCATCAACTTCAGGAAAACAAGGTTCAATTTCTGCCTAAAGTATCCCACACACTGACATCTGCCATGGTAACAAGATGACAAAGTTATTCTGATTTTCACATGTCAGCGGTGATGATATTATGAGTGTCAGTGTATTTACAGCAGGAGAAGTCTTGCATCCTCCAGTTGACCCAGATAAGAGAGAACAGCTGTGAGAATTTACAAGATGGTCTGATGCTGAGAATATAGCTGATGTGTCTATCTGTCATTGACCAAAGAAAATACTGGCTGCAATGAAACACACAAGCTGTGAATGCTGATCCTGCTTGCCAGCCACTAGAAACAAACCCTCTGTATCGAGAAACCCTTAAATTAGAGTCAATCATACAGCAAACGTTACTGTAGATTAGTCACGGGAAATGAAAACCGAGAAATCTCACATTTAGAATCAAGCCTAAGAAAAAAGCAAGTTTTTTTCAGAAAATCTTCCTTTTTCATCAACAGTATTAATATAATATAGAAATGTTCCATTTGTGAGGGATTGGCTCTCTATTGGGGCTTTTTTGCAGCTAATTGATCACATCATCCGGTTCTAATGTTGTTAAAGTATCTAGTTCTGACCCCACTCACTGACTACAGGATCCAAGTTCTGGAGCCCAACAGATGGTGTGTAATAGGTCCATCCATTTAACATAGGGAGAGTGATTTCCTTTATGCTTGCCAATTACTATTATTTAAATTGAAGACTTAATTCCGATGCTTTTTTTTCACACACATAGGAGCAATTTAGGCTTCAGCATTGTTCAAGGACGCCTCAACATTGGGACAGGAGTCACATTTTAGTAGGCAAACCAACTACCCCTGTCATGGACTACCTGTACGACCACCTAGGCCACAAGTAAGACCTGGACGAGGATAGATGAGACATTCGGCCTGTATGAAAACTTTTGACAATGTGCTATACAGTGATCAACCTTAACATTATAACTATTGAAAGGTGAAGTCACAAAAACACTGATTATCTTATTACAAAGTCATCTGTCAATGGATGAGACAGACCAGGCAGCAAGAGACCATCTTGTCCTAAAGTTGATGGAAATGGACAAGAGTAACGACCTGAGAAAATTCAACGCGGACAAAATTGTGGTCGGCCAGCCAGTTGTGAGAATGTGGAGTTTCTGGAGAGCACTGAGGAACATGAGTGACAAATAAAGAAGGAACATAGTCAATTTGAATCAGATTAGCTCAACATTTTGGTAACACATGTATTTAGAAAACTATTTTTCTAAACTATTTTTTTTACAACTTTTTTGGTTGTATGCAGTTACATAATTTTGTTTAGTAAGTCTTCATATGCTTTAATATGCGCCCCTAATCATCGAAAGTCCATTGGTTAATGCCTCCTTCTTGGTGGCTCCTTTGACCTGTGGTATCCCTCAGGGCACCATTCTTGGCCCACGCTGAACGTTGGTTTACATTCAGATCATGTAACTTAAGCACTAACTTTACGGTTTACCAATCAGCCATAACATTAGAACCACAGCCCAGTCGTCCTAGTTGCGGTCCCACCGTAAGTCCCTCCAATCCTTACATCTAGCCGTTTTTCCTGCTTCCAGCTCATCAACTTCAGGAATAAAATTTGTAACTTGCTGCCAAAACATCCACCCACTGACAGGTGCCATTGTAACAAGATAATAAATGCTTTTCTGACTTAAGCTGTCAGTGGTTACAAAGTTATTGCTGGTTGATGTATTTGTTTTAATGACTATTAATAGCTGTATAAATTTTGCAATTGAAAACTGAATGTGATTTATTGATTGTGATGCTGCTCAGAATAATTCCCTTTCTTAATGTGAACCTTGGCATGATTACTGCTCCACCACGAGCGCTGACATTAACATTCATTTATCAATACTAATGTAAATTCTATATATTTATCTAAGTACTTATTCACTCTTGATTACGACTCTTCAGACCGGGTATGCCTTTACTGTCAAACAACACAGGTTCACCAGAAGGAAGACCACCAGATCAAACACATCTGAAACTAATTAGAGAATTTGAGAGCGGAATAAATGGAACAAATAAACAATGGATAATAGGTTCAGGTGAAACTCACTCGACAAAATCAGGAAAGCTCTTCTATAAAACCCATTCAATTAACATTTATGAAATGTGATGTTTTTTTCCTTGAGCGGCCAAAGCATTACCAGAAGAAGGAAACATTTATCTTCCATGTAAGCAGAGTATCAACAGGGAACGGAGACTTTTTATACCCGGCAGGTCTACATTCATCTCCGACACACACTCAGAACTAGATAATATGTGTGGATGCATGTAATGTATGTGTGTTCAGAACTGAAGACGAACACACTGCCCTACAGGTGCTGTTTGGTTTGTGGTCCTCACATTCTACTCCTTTCATTTTTATCCTCATTCATTTGTGTTGTTTACACACCTTGAGGGCGGGGCAATGGTTCAAAACCCTAGGAGAAGACAAGAATTTGTAATTTCCCAGGTACGGTATGAGAATATATCACTGCGTTGTCAAAAACATTCCAAATGGCTGCGTTTGCTTGTAAGAGCATGTAGTGAAAAGATACTGAATAAACATCTCTGTAAAGTTATTAAGTTATATATATATATATAATTTATATTTTTTTTACAAAAGATACTATATATATATATAGTATCTTTTGTAAAAAAAACTGATGTTTACGCGTATACTACTAATACTACTAATTATAATAATAATACATTTAACTTATTAGACACATTTTAAAACACTCAAGGTCTCTTTACGAGGCAGAGTCAAAAAAAATTGACTCTACTACTATTGATGATTATAATAATAAGAATAAGAATAATCTAATAATAATAAAGCTGGGATAGGCTCAAGACCCCACGACCCCGAACAGAATAAGTGGCTACAAATAATGAATTAATGAATAATAGTAATAGTAGTGCTACTACTACTGTAGCTACTACAACCATTGCTACTAGTTCCATTGCTACTACTAACATTGCTACTAGTACTACTACTACTGCTAACGTCACTACTACTACTACTACTAAAATTACTACTACTACTACTACTACTAACATTACTACTACTACAACTAACGTTACTACCACTACTAATTTTACTACTACTGCTACTACTCCTGCTAACGTTACTACTACTACTAACATTACTCGTACTACTAACATTACTACTACTACTACTACTAACATTACTACTACTACTAGTGCTATCGTTACTACTACTAATACTGCTAACATTACTACTACTACTGCTAACATTACTACTACTACTACTACTACTACTGCTAACGTTACTACTACTACTGCTAACATTATTACTACTACTACTGCTAACATTACTACTACTACTACTGCTAACGTTACTACTACTACTACTGCTAACATTACTACTACTACTACTGCTAACATTACTACTACTACTACTGCTAACGTTACTACTACTACTGCTAACATTACTACTACTACTGCTGCTAACATTACTACTACTACTA